>CM042695.1:88891-143500 GCA_023614405.1 Avena insularis | reverse complement strand
ACAATGTTTAAACTAATACTTGTTCATGTTTTGACCTTAATTCTTCATCGAATAGTTCAAAACAGAAAAACACAATGCAAATTTAAATAATATTTGTTCCAAAGGAGGGTACATTGAAGCCCAACCATATGCTAACACATAGATCATACATCAAGCCCGAGGATCCATGATCTTCCTTTGAGATCATAAGCTTTGGCAAACAGCTCATCCAGTTTTCCTGCAGTGATAAACACACGGTGAGACATGGAACAGAGTACCCTGTCCCAGAATTATTTATGCGCCAAATTTGTCTAGATAACATATTTTATCTAGACACATTTGGTTATAGATCGTGTTAAATACAGATAAATCATGTGACATCTAGTTCGAGGATAGGCGGAGGTAAGAGGAAAAAGAACACCTACGAAGTTAATAAGACCTACCTTGAAAAGAAGATACGTGAGCAGAACCAGATTGTAGCCCCCTGGACCTACAATCTCCAAAAGTATCCTTGGGGAGCTGAAGATATGAATAGTGCAATCAGATAAAATTCTATAGAAAATGTGCATTCACATACAGATCTAATGACTATACTGACCAAGAGCGGATTCAATTACACAAACAACAGCAAGACAAAATCCACCCGATACTTGAAAGCACGACGCCATACATGACATAGGTGGCGATCTCATAGCAAACCCCAACTGGAGCATTTAGGTAAAGAAAATCCATTATATAAACCAAGAATTCCAAAATCTGTGCAAATATATGACATACCCTATGTGCCCCAATTGCCACGTACGGTATTATGTGATGTCTGCGGAAAAACAAAGAGACGGAAGATTAGTATGGCTACTATACACACATATTTTCCTCGAGCACAACACAATTATGAGTTCCACAGACAATAAATGAGTTAAGTTCAGTGAGTAGAACATCTGAACGGATTAATGCAATAGTCATCAGCAGAATTATATCCCTATGCGTAAGCTTTTTCGCTTGATGATTCTTAGAGAATGCTCTTTCGTTTCTGGGTAGCACAGAATAAACCATAGAAACAGTAACAGAACGAGAGCTGAGCTTCCTGCATAATCGTACCTGGCTTCTTTTTCTCACTCAGATGATATTCTGCCAACATCATAACACATTGGGGAGTTTCGGCATGCAGGGATACACATTTGTGAATGTAAGCTTGAACCTGAATGCAAAGTAGTTTTACTTTAACTTCAAATGGCATGCCAAGGATTACTAGATTGAGCTGGACAGAAGCACCCTGTCTAAAAAATGCCATGTTCCAAACATAGTCAAAGTCATTATACTTGTTTTCTACATTACTTTAGCAACTTAAATCAAATAATCCTACTGAAAGCTACTACCTCTGATCCTAAATATATAAGATGTTTAGAGCCACTGCAAATGTAGCTTAACCCTGAATGTCTGACCATTTTACTTTAGCTTGAGATGGCGTATTACCAAGAATTAATAGATAGAGATGAACAAAAGCCAGTATGTCCATATACCGCTACGCATTTCAGGACGCAGGGCATGGTTCCCTAACTTCTAAGATGTATGCACAACCGCTGAACCACATTACTCTAGTTCGAAATAACAATCCCGAAGTCAATATTTGTTTCTACATCACTTCCACCAAGCTTCAGCTCAACCCCTCCATCGTCTTGTCCATATTCGCTACCAATACCTTGGAGGCAATATGACAAACAAGCTGTGTGCACAACAGGAAGGTTACCTTGCTGACGGGCGACTCTGTCACCGACGCTGCCCACCGCCACCAAGTCCGTTCGAACGGCGGCAACGGCGCAGCATCAGCCTCGCTTTATGGCCGCCGCGTCAGGCTTCTCCGCGGCGGTCACTTCGCCGGCGCAGCGCAGCCCTGTACAAGAACAGCAAAAACAAGTTTTTCAGGTAACGTTTGATGCATCCTGCAGGTAAAGTAAAACCGATGCACGTCAGCGCGCGCCTGTACTGCTTGCAGGCGAGACCTCGAGATGGAAGGCTGCCGCGTAAGACAGGAAGGCCGGCGCGGTGAGAACTTTGAACGGGATGTGCAGCGCCGCGATAGCGAGATTGCTGGCGGCGGCGCTGCTGATGCACGGAAGCAATGCGGCACCATTTTGTTCGCTTGTTCTGTTGCAGTCCTGAGTGTATCCGAGGCTGTTTTTGCGGCACTCTCTATGTACAAGCTTTGTGGCAATGTCCATGGATGGCTATGTTGTCGGGGCTTGCTTTGTGTATAATGTGCGCTTTCAACCATTGTTTTATGTGCCTTGAATCTGATCATAGCATATCCATGTGATTGGATATATTTCCTCCGACCCAAATTAATGATAATTCTCGATTTGGCATAGATTCGATTATCTCAAAAGACTAAAATACCATGGTTAAATAAGAATTCAATCCCCCAGATAAATGGAAGAATATTAATTTGTGACTCGGAAGAAGAATACCTTTATTTTAGCTTGATGTTTATGTGTCTCTACCAACATTTTGGATGCACCTTATGATAGGACATGTACAATGATTTTATCTTAGTCTTTTCTTGAAGAAACTTGGCATGTAAGATGATTATCTTTGAGTTGGATAAGAGAAAGAAAAAACATTTGTCTTCTTCTTAGCTAAGAGATCATAGCAAGATATGTCACCATATATTTAGTGATATCTGTCATTTGGAGATAAAACTAAAAATATGACCCATTATACATCATGTTTTATCATCATATCAAAATTATATGGCATATATAAAGATAAGATTGTCTTATCAACCATCGTGACATACCCTTAACGTTTATAGCATGTCCATGTGCACAGCTACTGATCCTGATATGTTTGTTTGTAATTGTGTATACATGATACATTTACTGTGTATATGTATTTTTTGCTGGAATATACATGTGTGTTTCTTTTATCACGGGATGTCTCTCAACTTTCCGTAGCATGCTCATGTGATGGCTATGAAACTTTTTGTTTTGACTGTTAAACCATCCATAGCATGCACATACAAATTAATTCTTGTCAAGCTTTATGCATTAGCCAACCCAACCAAAGTTCGAACTGATGGAAAAGCTAGCGTAATTCATTTATATACTTCGACAATTGTATGATCCTACATAAGCACAAATATGCACCTGATATTTACCTATGCTTGGCAGCACCTTTTATAACTTTACACCACAAATTAGATGGTTGCTATGCGTCCCTCACCCACAAAAATGTTATTTCAAACACATGTACATGCACATCCCTTCAACTTTCTTCTCCGCCTCCAGGTGAGTTGAGAGTACGTCTTAATCCTTGTCGTCTGTGTTTAATGTATACTTATATTTTCTTAAGTAAACCCAAGAGAAGCTTGGCTAGGAAGGCTAGAAGGATGAAGGTTCTCTTTAATCGAGAGAATTTCATATGGACTTATAGAGGATCGGAATCCTTAAGATTTATTCCATGTGGTTGCCTAGTTTGTAAGATCGAGCCCTATAGAATGTTTTTCTAAGAATTTATAGCACACTATTTGGTTATAAATTTTCCTACCACTTAAACCTTTTGAAATGGATTCATGAGTTCTTCTGGTGGCGCAATAGACCAAACAAAATAGCTTCCAACTCAAATAGAAGGAGACATCGCAATCTTGCGTTTTTTTCTATAGTATAAGGGGTTGTGGCTTCTATTGTTCACTCCTTTTCATCTCAAAACATCTCGATTGTCTCGTCACTAGGGATGTAGGGCGGCCCCCGATCCGGTTAGCTTCGTAGTTCAAATCAGTCATGTTAGTTTTTTTTGACAGTATCAGTCATGTTAGTTGTAACATCCTTTCAGCCGTTTAGTTTGGTTTGAACTAGCCCTTGCTTTAGCGAGCTTATATGCGGGATGTGTCATGTCATGTGTGCTTGCATCCTACTCGTCACGCTTGAAGGGCTCAGATTACAACTTTCAGTGGGCCGAACATCCATAAGCCTCACGGATTGGCCCGTATTCGTGACAAAAGCCGGATTTGCCACAAGGTCTGTTCCCAGTGGTCGGATCAATCCGCGGATTGCCGTATACTTAGAAGCATCTCCATTCGTTGCCGTTCGAGGCTGAAATATTTGAACTAAATAGCATCGGATGGAGGAAGTTTTTGGCCTGAGAATGGCCGATTCCCACTCGTGTTCCCAGACCGAGTTCCCAGGTTTGGACAAATTTTAACAAAACTCGGTGAACTTTGGGCGAATATAGACGGATTTCATTAATAACAGGCAGATTCATACTATTATATCATTTAGGCGTAAAGAAAACTTAAAAAACGTGGAAAAGTCCGATGCCAATACCGTTCGCCGATGACGCCGGACGCCGCCTCACATACCGAAGTTACGGTAGAAGTTGCTGTAGTCCGGGTCCGTCGTGCCATTGTCATCGTCGTCGTCGCTCGGCGTCTGCGGGGGGCGCGAGCTGCCATGGCCAGCGTCGCCATCCCTCCGGCCGGCTGGAAGGTTCGGCGTCATTATGCGCTGCCGAGGACGACGAGAGGCGCACTCGGCCGGGTCCGTGACGCACCGCCTTTGGCGTTTCGGGCGTCCTCGCCGCTACTGGACGTTGCCGCGCCTCTTCCCGCTCCCAGTCCGCCCTGGACCAGGCAAGGATGTTCGGCTCCTCCATCGGCGGTGGCGGCGCGGCGTCGCGTAGAGAACGCTCGATCGCCATTCTGATGGCGAAGGCGTCCTCATCGGCGTCGGCAGGCTCCATCTTCGGTTGGTGCAGGCGAAGCCGGCCAGCCGGCGGGGCCGGCGCCATGCGGGGCTCGTTGATGACGATCCCCGGCGCATGTGTCCTCGGTGGCGAGCTCCTGGGCGTTTTGGCCTCGCGTTTGGCAGGCCAAAAAAAACTCGTCGCTGCTTCGCGGGGACTGCGCAGGCGCCATCTCGGACGAGCGCGACGCGGCGGAGGAGGAGGAGGTGAGGGTGCCCATCCTCCTGGGCGCCCAGTTCGCCAGGGGGCGCCTGGGTCTCGCCGTCGTTGCAGGCAAACGGGGGAAGCCTAGTCAGGGGGTTTTGCCGGCGTGGATGTGCTCGAGAACGTAGTTGAGGGTACGCCTTGGCACGCTCCACCATCGGCGGCGGCTCGCCGCGTTGTTGTGCTTCGGCGGCTCGCCCGGAGGTCCCTGGTGGGTGGCGAGTTCGGCGAGGCGACGCTCGGTGAAGAAGTGCTCCGGGTGCGCGGTTAGCCGGGGTCTCGGGAGCTCGGGATCCGCATCGCCGCAATGGTGGCCAGATCTCTCCACCCATATCGTTATCCGTCGACCGGCGGCACCGGTATGCCGTCGGCGCTGAGCTTCCGTAGCGCAAGCTTGGCAGAATCCGGTGGCACCATATACCCGGCGTCGTGGAGCATCCTCGCCTCCCACGGCTGGAGCATCTGCCGGCCAAAGCCGTTCGCCACTGCAGGATCGCCGGGGAACCTCTCCGCTATCTTCTTCTTTGCCGAGTGCTTCTTTCGCCGGAGTTTGTGGTGGTGTGGGTGGAGGGGGTAGTGTGCTGCGAACCGGCGATGCGGCCGTGTTTTATAGGCCGAGCGCGACGGCGAAGGCAGGAGGGGTGTAAAGGCGTGGAAGGAAAAGGGGAAACGGTAGGAAGCCGAGATGGCGGTGGCGCGCCATTATGCCGACACATGGTCGACGAGACGGGAAGTTAATGCCCGGTGGTCCGTCCGGTGGTCCTTCGCGGGAGCCGAGGCGGAAGGATGATGACGAACGACCTTGAATTACATTGGTAGTCCACACGCCGAGATCATTTTCCACCGAATTCGCTTTCGTCCGGCGTTCCCGGTGTGCCGCTTTGGGAAATGTACTAGGATCCCGATGTATTTTGGGCCAAATCCGGACGAAACCGGCGTCCTAGGAACGTGGCTGGGCCAATTTTCAGCGTCCGGACGAAAAAAACACCCTGGTAACGGCCTATTGGGAACCCGAGTGGAGATGCTCTTACGCATATAAAATCGTGCATATCTCCTTGCCCTTCTACTCCAAAACACCGAAGCCCTATACTGACGATGCAATCCGCGTTGGGCTCCGGGCCCAGTGACGTCGATGACATGTCTGTGATACGTTGCAAACGTATCTATAATTTTTGATGTTCCATGCTTGTTTTATATCTACTTTCTTATATTTTGTCCATACTTTGGAGTATTTTTATACACTTTCCGGGACTAACCTATTAACAAGATGCCATGATTGCGATTGCCTGTTTTCTGCTGTTTTTGGTTCCAGGAAAGTCAGAAAATGAATATTCTCAGAATTGGACGGGACAAAAGCCAAAGTCAATATTTTACCGGAAGATACATGGAGTCCGAAGGAGAGACGAAGGGGGGCCACACCCCCCTTGGCGCGAGCAGCCCTTGGCCGCGCCAGGGCATGGTGTGGGCCCCCTGGCCGGCCACCGACCTCGCCCCTTCGCCTATAAAATACCCCCGAGATGAAAACCCTAAATTGACTAGCCTCCAGCCATGAAAAGTTCCACAGTGCCACCGCCACGAAGGAGATTCGGGGATGTAAAGTCTCTGTTACGGCACTTCGACAGAAGTGCCCCTGGAGCCATCTCCATCGATCTCCACCACCATCTCCGTCACCGTTGCTGATTCCCATGATGATGAGGGAGTAGTTCTTCCTTGAGACTAAGGGTTCTACCGGTAGCTATGCGTTCATCTCTCTCTATGCATGATCATATTATGATCATGAGATTTGTAATCAAGTAGATCTACCTTGCTACTAAAGTGCTTTAATAGATCTCTGCTCTCCCATGTGTGTGAAAGTGACAACGTGCACACCATGGTGGCACCTAGGCTAGAGATTATAAATACTTGTTATGAGTTATATTTGGAGTTGGATGTCTTTATGAAATTGTGGTGTTTGTTGGAACCATCTAGAGCTCAAGGTGACAGTGTGGGGTTATCTAGATGGGGAAAGCGAACTTTGAGGAGTGTTGGTATAGCCCTACCATTGATTATAGTGTCCAACCGGAGAGTGGTTCAGAGTAGTATCATGAAGAGAAGATATTTATATGAGAGTGTTCACTAGCGAAAGTATGATCCCTAGGCCTTGTTTCTAAACATTGAAACAACATTTGCAACTAGATCTGTTACATGTTTCCTTGGTTTCATCTTTTTGCCTTTAGTCTTTCCACAGCCATCAAAGCTATTTTTCGCACCGTTGTATATTATCCATACCACTTGTATTTCACTATCTCTTTGTCAACTAATTACCTATACACACGAAAAGTGTATTGGGTGTGTTGGGGACACAAGAAACTTCTTGTATCTTGAGAGGGATACCTTTGACCACTTCCTCCCTGAGTTTGATAAACCTTGGGTAATCCACTTAAGGGAAAACTTGTTGCTGTTCTACAAACCTCTACACTTGGAGGCCCAACAACTATCTACAAGAATAGAAGTGCATAGACATCATCGAGTCAAGGATATCAAGGCTGTAGCGGGCTCTCCTTGGGCGCCACGCCGCCGTGCAGCCATCCGCCATGAACACCCCGACCTTCATCAAGTATGACCTAGTGTCCTTCCACTCGGGAAGGCTCATTAGGTTATTGGAGACGCCGCTTGATCCGCTCGTGCCACCCAAGTTCAGAGCAAGCGGGTGCCGCGCCCCTCGTCACGCCATGCGGCCGTTGATGAGCTCATCGCCTGTTTACCGATACATTCGATCCGGATTACAGATGTAGTATAGCTTCTTTTTCCCTAGTAGACCTAGGTTATCGAATCCTCGGGAAGCCAATGCGTAGTGAAGTTACTTTAACGGACCTTCGGGAGTTTTATAATTCGTTTTGTGTTTTTACCGGACCAATAGTTTGCGTCTTTTTGTTTTTGTCGATGATGGAGAGAGAGGGCCTAGGACGTTCGGTTTCACTGTGGCTGTGCAAAACATCTTATGGGAATAAAAGATAGAAATAAAGTATGCATATACTTGTTAGAGCAAGATAAATTATATATGGGCAGTGCATCCATAATTGCTATTGCCTCCACAACCGCTGATAGCAATAACCTACTAGTCTCATCCATAGAAGAAAGAGAACTAATAATGCATTGTGATGTCACCGTTAATCCCAAGTAAATCCCTCACATAGCCGTAATACCCTTCTATCACTTGGGTTCCCCAACTGCAGATCCGCTATTACTCATACTCCTATACTGGCTCAACCCTCGGGGTCTCGGAATTTTGACAAGTCCTTGGATTAAGGAAAGAGAGGATACAAAGAATCATCATGTCATACAAACTAATACATGATCCCATCTATGATAAATAACATGCACAAATGCTACATGGCTAGGTCGAAGCCCTTTGCCCAAGGAGAATTACTCACACATAGAGATGAGATCAACAATCACAAACATTGTAATGAAAATCATAAAATTGATAGCAATAGTCTTAAAATGTCGCTAATCAGAGAAGAGAAGAGATCTACTATTACAAGTGGTGGAATATGGCTATGGAGATGGAGAAAGGTTTGAGATCCGGAGGCATTTGGTGATCTGTGGCGAGACTTTTTGCAGTGCGGCTTGTTTTCTTGTGCTCGAGGCTTCTTTATATAGGGCTCCTTCGTGAAAGTTGTTCCGTTTGACCCTAACGGTGGTGAGCGTAACTACTGACCGAGCTTCTCGTGAAATTTGCTCCGGTCGTATAGTTGGCCGTTAAAGCGTCTGCCTCCGCTTCACGACTCCTGGTTTCTTCTAGTTTGTTGGAAATCTCGTATATTTGACTTTAATGTAGTGATTCCCATCTTTAAACGACATTATATGCGCAGGAAAAATATAAAAGAAAGGATTGCATACCCCTTTGAATAGTAGGCATTAGTGACAGGGCTTTATGAATAATATCGGTTTTAAACTCACCTTGAAGATATTTCATAAACATTATGAATAATATCCAGTTTAAATGTGGATGTGGATGGCTATATTTCAGAGTCATCAACCTCCCAAGCTTAAACTTGATCGTCCCCGAGCAAGAAAACCAAAATCAAAAAAGAACTCAGCATTTAAACTGAAACAACGAGATGGTGATCTTACTCATGATTGAGAGTCTCATGTTTCCTCCACTTCATAAATCTGAAAAACTTCAGCATAGATAGAGTAATGGCAAGCATATCATACGTGTTTTATGCATCCTTATAGTGCAACAAAATTATTATCAACATGGATGATTCAAATGAGTAAACTTTATTCCATGTCATGTAATCAACTCATAGGCTTGCCTTTGAACAATAAAGTATAATCATGTAAATTGAGAGTGTGAGAGTTTTCATGAAAAGCATATACACTAGAGTATCTCAATTCTCCCACATCAATTTATCAAGACTTTTCAAGCACTACTTTCTATTCATTGTCCTTCAAGAATTTCAGTTTTTGAGTAATTGAGAGCATGCCAAAGATTTTTATTAGTTTATCGGGCTATAATGGACACTCATGGCTTCACTAAGGTTTTTGTTCCTTTTGCATAATGATTACTCATAACAGCTAGAGGAGTTATTCCATCATGATTACAGCTACCTAGGAGTGTCAAGAATCTTACCCACTATAGCATTACTGCTACAAGTGTTTAATCAACTCATAGCCAAAATCTAGGAGTTTCCTCCATGAAGATCGATCAGAGGCCAAATGGAGTTGTTGGCATCCCATGAGGTTTGACACGCATAAAGCTATATCATTCTTATGATTAACAAGTCAAACTTTGGCATGCTCACAAAACCGCTAAATATTAATTCAATCGAACAAATCCTTTTAAAGAGAGCTATCAAGTTAATCAACATTTTTAGTGGTGTTGAGTGTCTTTAGAAATAAGCCTTCAAGACTAAGCAATACGACACCCAAGCCTTCAATTGTGAGACTTTTTCTTATTACAATTGTTTAGCAATTTTTAGGCAAGACTTGGTTAATTCGAGCTAGAACAAACATACCCAATTAAATACCTATGCAAACGAAAATATTACTACAATACAAAGACTCACTCAACTAATATAATATCTCAACATTTACTACTAACTAGCATAGGTTTCTCAAACTTCAAAAGTGGGGAGTCATAAGGCATACCTCTCATGTTTGGTTCCACTTCTCTCTTCCTTTTTTATCTGCTTCTTAGAAACTCGAAGTCGATCACTCTCCTGTAAATACATGAAAACCTCGAGGCGGAAAGAAAAGAAAGGGGGAAATAAGGCAAATAGAGAAATCTTTTTGTTGTTTTTAAGAGAATTTAAAGAATAGAAAATTACGGAAAGCTCGTAGAAAATCTCGAAGCAAATAGAAAGAACTAAAAAAAAAGTGTTGGGGTGTGCTTATAAACTCAAATAAAACATAACTTGAAATAAGTAAAAAGCAAATGAACGCCAAATAAAGATACATGAGAAACTTCCCAAGCTTAGGCTTTGCAAGCCCTTCAAATCATTGTGGTGGCGGGAAAAAGTCGTGACTCCAGTTCGCAAATTGAGTTGAGAGGTTACTAGTTGATTCTCGGAGGTTCAAAGAGAGGCTATGCATCCTCTCCACAGTCCCTCCAAAGTCCTTCGAAGTCTTGGTATGTAGCAAATCGGTTTGTGGCTGCTCCTCTTGATAAGGAACTTCTTGCTCCTCCTCTTGGTCCTCATCCTCCTCTCGAATCTCCTCCTCGGGTTGGTGTTGCTCAACCTTGCAAGTCATATAACAAAGCGTCCTTCCTCGATAGAGAAAAAACCGTTAGGCATAGGAGCGGGGTAGAGATGCCTGGCTCGCAATATAGAAGATAATAAACACCACCTCTCCTAGTGAGCATTCCACAAGCTTTCAAAGTGGAGAAACCAACACATGTCTCACCCAGCACGGGTTGCAACTCACCTAGGTTGATGCCTAGGGCGTAGCAAGCAGTGATAACGCCTCTACGTGATTGGTCATTGGCTTTGGGAGGCTTGGTGCTCAAGTAGCGCACAGATGGCGCCAAGTTGAGTGACAAGTCAGCTTGATGTAAGCAGCCTTTGTGAGGACTAGATGTCCTCCTCCTTGAGTATCGTGAACTCATTACGTGCCTGTAAGGTGTTAGCAATAACATAGAAAAAATAGCGAATTGCAGGATGTTGAATATTCTTCCCCTTGTTCACTCTAGTAGTGAAACTCATTCCATTATAATATTGTTCAGGGGAAGGTTCTAAGACAGTAAAGGATGCGCATAAGGCATTAACATCATTTTTTAACAAATTAAAGCATGCGCATAATTCATCTAATGTTAAAGTGTAGTTGTTGTTCATAAGTTAGAAAGAAATCGTGCCCTCTCCTTGCCATTGTCTAACGGTGCTTTGCAACGAACTTAGAAATTCAATAGTTAAGCGCCGATAAGTAGGCACATCATTGTACACAAAGTTTTGCAGGACAGGTCTATTGCAAAGTAAATTGAAGTCATCAGAAATACCGAGTTGGTTCAATATGATGGGGCAAGCCCACTTGGTGGCCTTCACTTCGTGGTTCTTGATCTTGTTAGGCGATCGTGTTGGAGCTCATTCTAACTCCAGTATGCCCATGCATTCTTGAGAGACGGTAGAAGCGCTAAGCGGTGGCACAGCACGGGTTTGGCTCCTTGTGTTCATCATATAAAACATTGAAGAAAGACAAAAATAAAACTTTTTGATCCAAGAATAGTAAGTGCATCATATTCCTCATCATAGCACACTAAATAATCTCCTCAAAATAATAATCTAGGCAAGAAAATCGTGGCAATTGGTTCATAGTAAGTCTCACCCTAGATTGACAATGACAATAGATCGAAGATGAATTTGCAAAAAGTAATTGAAAGATCGGAGGAGAAACATACCGTATATCACTTGTGTGCGAGGAAATCGAACGAAATTGAGTAGGATAGAGATCTCTTGAGGTTTTGAGAGAGTTTGGAGGTAGAAGAGAGACAAAGGATTGAAGATTTGGAGTTGGAGGTACCTTCCCGTGCATTTTTGTGGTCGGACGCAACTATACGGGTGCAGCTATACGGCCGGAACAAAATGTTCCCATCGTATAGTTGGTCATCAAACGGTCTGTTCCTGGGGAATAAATTACAAAGGCATCGATATCTATACGACCAGAACTATATGGCCGGAATTTTTATTCCCGCCGTATAGTTAATTCGTTAAACTCTCAGTACATTACAAACGAATTCGTATGGAGGCACCGATATCTATACGGCCGGAATTTTTATTCCCGCCGTATAGTAGGTCGTTAAACTCTCAGTACATTTGAAAGAAAAATTGTCGATGGCCAAGATATCTATACGACCGGAACTATACAACCGAAATTTTTATTCCCGCCGTATAGTTGGTCGTTAAACTCTCTGTGTGTATCAAAAAAAAATTCTTCAAAAACTATTTCTTTTCCTATAACTTAGTGATATACCTTGTTTATTGATGAAAATTACTGATAAATATTGTCAACCAACAACATCATGAATAAAGCAAGATTTTAGTACTATCGAACTTCTTATCCTCAATTGGAGTTTTCTAGCACTCTTTATTGAGCGTAAGCTTAAACTAAAACTTAAAACTTTACTCAAACCTTTATTTCACATGAGTCAGCCTCCATGAAGCGCTCTTTTATGGTCGATAAGCGTGACCTTAGGCGGATAGTGGAACACCCACTCCAAAGTAGTTGGCCTTCAAAGTGATGGCCTCCTTTTCATCATGCTTGGATTTCTTCTTCTGAGAAATGAATAACAAAAGGATCCCTTGAAGGCAATTCAAGCTTCACGTTTCCTTCATGTAGATTAATCAAAGCCTTAATAGTTCTTAAGAAAGGGCGACCTAATATAATAGGAGCGATGGCATCTTCAAGCATGTCAACAATAACAAAATCAATGAGAGTGGGATGACCTTTAATATATACTAAGTATTCTCCTTAATTCCTATAGCTTGTTTGTAGGTAGAATCTGCTAGATGCAATTTTAACTCGGTGATCTCAAAAGAGCCAAAGATTTAACTTGTTAAAGACTCTTTGGAATTGTTGAGGCGCTTGCACCTAGATCACAAAGCTATCTCATTGGTTCCAATTTTAATCTTAATAGTAGGCTCAAATATGTCATCTAGCTTCACATGTACTTTTTCAGCAATTTGCTTATATTCTTCCTCAAGCTCAAGTACCTTAATTGCTACTTGATTAACAAAGTGTTGGTACATAGTTTCCTCACTACCTTCACTTACCAGAATCTTGACGTTGATCCTTTTTACGAGATCTTCAGAGGGTGTAACTTGGTGAAGAAGCATTACTATAATCAAGTTCTTGAGGCTCCTCCTTTAGACTCTCATCATCTTGAGGTCTTCAACAACTGGGCTCAACTTTTCCTTCAAATTTAGCTAGAATGAAGTTTGACTCTCGGTTATCTTACCTAGATGTGCCTCAACGATCCTCGTTCTTTCTTGGAGGGCCTGCAAGTCATTTCTCAAACTAATAGCTTGGTTAGATAATTTACCAAGCATAGCATCATGGTTCTCCGTTATTTTAACAAGAGTATTGTTTTGTTCATTTTGTGAATCTATAAAAGACTTTAGTGTTTCTTGGAGACTACCATTACTAGTTCCCATATTATTATTAGAGTTACCTACAGGACTAGAATAATGTTTCTGAAAGTTAGGATTGTAATTCTTCTTCCAAGCAGGGTTATAATCATTACGAGACTCTGGTCTATTTCTTCAATATTTGTTTCAGGGGAAGCTCTTACCTAGGTTTCCTTACCTTTTACGGCTAGTATGAGCTCATCCAATTTGGCATTGAGTTCTTCATTTTCTTAGATGGACTTAGACACAGTATCAAGTATAGACTTAGACACAGGGTTAAGAGCATTATAAAGTAGATGGAGAATTAACCAGTCTTCCATCCCATGACTAGGATAGTTTCTCATGCATTCTTCCATTCTCTCCCATGCAAGCGCTAGTGGCTCACACTCTTCCTGTCTAAAACCAATAATATTAGATCTGAGTTGCATAGTCTTTGCAGGTGGAAACAATTTAGTCATAAATAAAGAAGTACATCCCACCCATGATGTAATAGTATTTCTAGGCAAAGATAACAACCATTTTTTTGCTCTTCCTCTAAGAGAGAAAGGAAATAGGCTTAATTTAACACTTTTTGAGGTCAATGTCTTTTATACACATCATATCACATATTTTAGTGAAAGTATTTAAGTGCATACCTGCGTCTTCAATAGCAGAGCCTCCAAACTGATTCTGTTGAACCAAACTTAAATAATGGGGCTTAATTTCATACTCATCAGTAGCAATTGTTGGTTGAGTATTAGGAGTACGCATATAATCATTGTTGGGAGTAGCAAACTCCCCAAGCTTATTTTCAGCCATATTTCCTATGTTTTTGGGTTTTCTTAAACAAAGAATTATAATAGTAAAAGCAAGAATTTAAAGGCTAACTAATTTTTTGGTTTATCAAATAAAAGGCTGAAAACTAACAAAATCAAACACAAGAATTAAAACTATCAAGGTTCCTAATAACCTCACCAGGGTAGCTATTGCTTCCCCGACAACGGCGCCAGAAAAAGGGTTGATACCTTTGATCCGGATTACAGATGTAGTATAGCTTTGTTTTCCCTAGTAGACCTAGGTTATCTAATCCTCAGGAAGCGAATGCATAGTGAAGTTACTTTAACGGACCTTCGGGAGTTCTAGAATTCCTTTTGTGTTTTTACCGGACCAATAGTTTGCGCCTTTTTGTTATTAACGATGATGGAGGGAGAGGGCCTCGGGCGTTTGGTTTCACCTGTAGCTGTGCAAAACATATGATGGGAATTAAAGATAGAAATAAACTATGCATGTACTTGTTAGAGCAAGATAAATTATATGTGGGAAGTCCATCCATAATTGCTATTGCCTCCGCAACCGCTTATGGCAATAACCTAGTAGTCTCATCCATAGAAGAAAGAGAACTAGTGATGTGCATAGTGATGTCACCGTTAATCCTAAGTAAATCCCTCACATACATCCGTACTACCCCTTCTGTCACTAGGGTTCCCAACATGCATCAGTCATTACTCATACTCCCTATACCTGGATCAACCCTCGGGGTCTTGGGTACCTGATAAGTCCTTGGATTGAGGCAAGAGAGGATACAATAATCATCATGTCATACAAACTAATACACGATCCCATCTATGATAAATAATATGCACAAACGCTACATGGCTAGGTCGAAGCCCTTAGCCCAAGGAGAATTACTCACACATAGAGATGAGATCAACAATCACAAACATTATAATGAAAATCATAAGATTGATAGCAATAGTCTTACAATGTCACCAATCGGAGAAGAGATGTACTATTACAAGTGGTGGAATATGGCTATGGAGATGGAGAAAGGTTTTAAGATCTGAGGCTGGTGATACGTGGCGAGACTTTGGTGAGGGTAAAAGCTTGTTTTCTAAATCACCCGAGGCTTCTTTATATATGGGTCCCTTCACGAAAGTTGTTCGTTTGACCTAATGGTGGCGGGCGCCAACTATCTTGACCGAGGAGCTATCTGGCCGAATTTTGCTCTGGTCGTATAGTTGGTCGTTAAAGCATTTGCCTCCGCTTCACGACTCCTAGTTTCTTCGGGTTGTTGGAAATCTCGTATCTTTGACTTTAATGTAGTGGTTCTCATCTTTAAACGACATTATGTGTGCAGGAAAAATATAAAAGAAAGGATTGCATATCCCTTTGAATATTAGGCATTGGTGGCAGGATTTAGAGAGATATTTCATCAAAATTATGAATAATATCTAGTTTAAATGTGGACATGGATGGCTATATTTCAGAGCCATGAGCCACCATTGTGAAAGGACCAGGATATGGAAGGTCCCGCCCTGCGTCTCGAGATGGAAGAACCCCAAGAGGTACATGATCCCCCTCGACAAGCGGGAGGTTCGGGTCAGTGACAACTTCGCCATGATGGTGGAGGCGCTGTACGTCACGGAGAAGAAGGCCAGGGAGGACGTACGGATGTGGAGTGATGTGCGTAAGGATATGAGGCCAAGTTGATGGAGGGGCGGGAGTAGGATCTCGGCAGCTCGCCCAGCCTTGGCTGAGAGGGCCTCAAAGGCTGCTACTCGGCGGTGTCGGTGGCGTGGGAGAGGATAATGCATGATCCCGAACCAAATCGAGCGTCTCTGACGCCCATGGCACCGATGTGTTCTAACCGTAAAAGCATGTACGCATAGACATAGCTCTGATACCACTGATGGGGTTCACTGCATAGAAAACAAAAAAATCATACGGTTGTAACCACCAAGATCATATCTGGGAGATACATATAGCGGTTTGAGATGGACTCACCTTGAGGCCGTAATGCGGATGCGTTCCGCAAACAAACATGGCTGATGTAGAGCATACCGACCGTCCTCAAGGGCGTGTAGAAGATCGCGCCTCGCAGACGTAGCGCCTCCATAATCGGTCACACGTTCGGTGTCTTGTGACTCCCAATCCTTGCTCCGGTAAGCGGAAGTAGCGAGATCTGAGAACTCCAACAGCCCTATGCCATGATAGTGGTGGTGGAGGAATGTTAGAGTGAGGATTAGCTAAGCACCTTTTCTAGTAGCAATGGGCAAAGGCAAAGCAAGGGAGAAGATGCCAACCAAAGGGCATATGAGAGAGGCTATGGGAGAGTGTGTGTGGAGAGGAGGAGGCCACCTCCTTTTATAGGGGAGGGGCAAGGCCCCTCGTTATGCAGTGCCAGAGTGCCCCTCACCTCCTTCATTCATGTGAGTGCCCTTCCACTCACATAATTCTCCACTCAAAATTCTCATTCAATCTCCACTAAAAACCAAAGGTCTTTCCATTAAAGCACTTTAATTCCCTTGTTTTAATGCAACTCAATTTAATGAACACATTAACATTTTGATCTCTCGCTTTCTTCGATACCAAACTATTTAGGTGAGAACAATTTTCCATCAAAACAATTTTTTTACGATGTTAGGTCCATTGACTTCCCATGTGTTCCCTATCCGCCTAAATGTCGATTAACCTTAAGTGTGTCTCTCCTACGGTTTGAGAATTATGTAGAGATGATCAAGACTTTCTTTGATCAATAATCATTAGTGGGACCTTGAGATCCATAATAACTCCCCACTAGTTCCACGAAAATCAGATGATCATCGAAGACCTCTTTCATTGTAATCAAATTCCTTGTGTCTCACGATCTATTACTTGTAGAGATTCAATCACTCAGTATCATCCATACCTTATTTAATCTCATTCCCGACAAGTACTGCTTCTCCTTCTGTGATATGACATTCTAGTGATCAAATCACTTGCTTGCAAAATTTATGTCAATGTGATATCATCGAGAGGGTCTGAGTATATCTCTCAGTCATCCGGATGGACAAATCCCACTCTTGATCCACGATCCTCAATGACACTTTCCAAATACTGACAACATCTTTATAATCACCCTATTACGGTGTGATGTTTGATGTAATCAAAGTACTCTTGATGAAACTGATTGGCGTGATCTCATGGTACAGGACATTGAGTTACTCTAGAATCGATAGCAATTTAAACTTGATGACATGATCATATTGCTACACACATGTCTCTGCGGGTGACTGTTCATCATATCATTCCACTGATACTTCCATTTTGCATCACTATTACGTATCATAATTTCTTGTTATTCATTGATATATTTCATATTAAGAGATGATACTTATGTTATTTCATCTGTTTTGCATGGTTGATGACTTTTGGATCATGACATTGTAGTCGGATACGATGGAAAAGGTGTTGTTTGGAGGAAAAATTTGAAGATCGGAAAATCGAGGGAAAATACATGGAAATTTCTATTTTTCGGAAGGCGAAGATTGGGAAGGGAAGTGGAGATGGAGCCTGAGGCCCACACCACCAGCGTTGGGTAGCCCTAAGCCACACCAGCGGTGGTGTGGCACGCCATGTTTCCCTCAGACTCTCCCCTCGGCAGTATATTCTCCTCCCAAAACCCTAAGACTCGGGGATCGATCATAGAAGATTCAGCGCCTCTGAGGCGGAAAACACCAGAGAGAAAGATCTCTCCGGGCGAGAAATGCAGGGGAGTCCTTCGAGAGGGAGATGCGTGCCACCAACACCACCATCAAGCTGGACTTCATCGGGATCATCATCATCACCACCACCATCATCTCCATCACCACCATCATCACCACTCCATACTGTTGTAACAATTCGGTTGAATCTTGCATAGTTCTTAGGAAACTTTCACGGTGTTGATTACTCCTTGTAGTTGATGCTATTGGTGAACCATTAAATTATCATTTTATGTTCAGATTGTTACATACCATTATATCATCTACGATCTGATATTGATCCATATGATGTCTTGTGAGTAGTCCTCTTTGTTCTTGAGGACATGGGAGAAGTCATGTTGTTAGTAGTGGAATTGTGTTGAGAAAGATTCAATGGTTTGATATTTAAGATGTGGTGTATTTCTTCTAGTGGTGTCATGTGAACATCGACTACATGGCACTTCACCTATGGACTAGGGAATGCATTGTGTATTTGGCTACTGTCGTAGGGGTTAGAATTGACATAAACCTGAACCCCGTTAGGAAACCTTTGCACAAGGGATGTCGAGGTCTTAGTTTAAAAAAAGGCGTGGTTAGGTTTCTACCTTAATTACTTTCTTGTACTTGCGGATGCTTGCAAGGTATAATCACAAGTATGTATTAGTCCTAGGAAGGTCGGTACATTATTGAGTTCACCACATAACACTTAGTAAACTAAAGAAGATTAATCAACTATATGGGCGAAAGCGCCTTGGCGATATTCCATGTGTCCTCGAGCGTTTGGTCATCTTAAATGTGTCTGTAATACAACCTTGTCCTTTGCTAAAGAAAGGATTGGGCCACTAACGCATTTATTCTTATTGTCTTTTATTTACTGGTACTTTATTTACCATTATCAAAAACCCCTAAAATCCGTTTGCTAAGTATTCTGATTCCCACTCCAAGCTATTCGCTTGACACCTTCGCTCCTTGTTGGGTTCGACACTCTTACTTATCGAAAATCTGCGATACACCCCTATCTTGTGGGTCATCAAGACTATTTTACGGCGCCGTTGCCCGGGTGAGCGCTATTGGAGAGTGGAAATTGGTAAAGAAACTTCTCTGTGGTATTGTTTACTTTTGTTAGTTGCTTTATTTTCAATATGGATAATTCAACTGAGTTTCTTATTTCATAATGCTATTGCTTTGCTAAGGTAGTAGATGAACCACCACCTCTTGAGAATGATACTTTTAAAAATACCTACAAAAATTATTGATGCGTGTTATGGATAACTACTATTTTTTAGAGATGGAAGCTGTCCATCCTGGTGATCATTTTCTCTTTATACACGAATTATGCGGGTTATTTAAGTGTGCAGGTATTACAACAGATCAAGTCAAGAAGAAGTTATTCTCATTATCACTGAACGGAATAGCTGGGGAATGGTATAAGCTGCTAAAGAATGGTCAAGATCTTGAATGGGAGAAATAGTGCCTCTCTTTTATTCAAAGGTTTATCCTCCTAGTGAGATTCATAAAGATCAGAATCAAATATACAACTTTTGGCCTCTTGATGGAGAGAGTGGCTCAAGCTTGGGGAGATTGAAGTTACTAATGCTAAAATGGCACCATTCATGAGCTCCCCAACAATATTATCATCAATAACTTTTATGCAAGGCTTTCTCTTCATGATAAGGATTTATTGGATGCCTCTTGTGCTGGATCATTCACTCGCATGGAAGAAGAAGCTAAATGGGATCTTCTAGACTTTATTCAAGACAGTGATGAAGCATGGGAGAATGACAAAGGAAGGAAAGTCAGGTATAAATTATGATTATGAATACATTGAATATTTCACGAGGAATGTGACTTTCAAAATGTTAAAATGCTTATGGTGTTGATTCTCAAGTTATTAAAAAATTGTTTTAAGGCTTTTGCTTCCTATATTGAAATTCTGAAAAGGATGGAACAAGTATCATGCACCATATAAAGATATTGTTGATTGTGTTCCTCTTAGAATCTTTGAATTTTTACATTGATCACATCCTACCGAACCTTATATCGAGAAAATACCCTTCGGATAAGGTAAAGGAGCATCCTATGATAACTAGTGTAGTTAATAAAAGTGCAAAGAGAACTATAAAACCTGAACAAATAAACATTGAACTTCTTTGTAGCAATTGTGAAAGACCTTATCACTAAAAGTGTAGAAGATGGACACATAGTCTTGAGGATGCTTCTAATACTATCTCACATCCTAATAGAACTAAAAAGGCTAGTGTCACTTTTGCTTTCTGTTATAATTGGTGATCATTGCTATTACGGTTTATGTGATATTGGTGCAAGTTCAAGTGATATTCCTTGAGCTTTACAAAGAAATTATGCATGAAATCAGTCCTTGCAAACTAGAAGAGATTGATGGTTATTCACCTTGCTAATAGAGATACCATCTCTCGATTGGTATTTAACAGGATGTGGAAGTTCTTTGTGGTAAGATTAAATATCATGTGATTTTCTAGTACTTGGTTCAAGCTTTAGTAAAACCTATCCTATCATTTGGTAGACCTTTCTTGAGTACTTGTGGAGCCATTATTGACTGCAAAAGGGAAAATATTAACTAAATTTGATGGGAATCTTATGAGTTTAATTTTTAATTTACTAAAGAACATTGTGAAAATGAAACCCACTTAATGAGGATTTTAGGTTGAACAACACTTCTTTCTCTTGCTCCTAACAATGCTTGGCAGCAATTTATGAAAGACCATGAAAGTGAAATCTTCATGGAAGAAAGAAATGAGATTGAGGAGATTCTATAAAATTCGTCGACCTAAGATGCTTAAGCATAACTTGCTGTGGAAGATTTGGTTACCACGTTGCCACCTTGAAAGGATCCGATTTGATCTAAAACCCTTACATGGCGATCTTAAGTATGCTTACATTGATGATAATAAAATATAGCCTGTTATTATTAGTTACAAACTTTCGGGGAAGGAAGAGGAAAGATTATTGAAGGTATTGAACAAACATCGAGGGCTATGGGCTATACTACCCGGACGGATGATTTAAAGGGATTTCTCCCACTATATGTCAACATCTTATCAATAGAACCGGATGCAAAGCGTGGTAGAGCACCAGCGTTGTTTAAATCCTAAGATGAAGGAAGTGGTAGAAACAAGGTATTAAAACTCCTTGATGTTAGTATTATTTACCACATAGCGATAGTGAATGGGTTAGTCCTGTTCATTGTGTCCCTAAAAGGGGAATTGCCGTTGCCTAATGATAATGATGAGCTTATTCCCCAAAGAATAGTAGTAGGTTATAGGATGTGCATTGATTTAGAAAAGTTAACAAAGTTACAAAGAAAGATCATTACCGTATCCTTCTATTGATCAAATGTTAGAAAGGTTGTCTAAAAGACCCATTTGTTTTCTTGATGGATACTGGTTTCTCTCAAATTGCCGTTAAACAACAAGATCAAGAAAAACTACTTTTACATGCCCTTATGGAACCTATGCTTATAGGCGTATGCCTTTTGGTCTATGTAATGCTCTGCCACTTTTCAAAGATGCATATGCTATCTTTCATGGTTTTTGAGGAAATTGTGGAAGTGTTCATGGATGACTTTCGTCTATGGAACTTCTTTTGATAGTGTCACAACCTTGATAAAGTTTTGCGGAGATGTGAAGAAACTAATTTGTTCTTAATTGGAAGAAATGCCACTTCATGGTGAATGAAGGTTGTCCTTGGACATAAGATTTCTAAAGAGGCATAGAAGTTGATAAAGCTAAAGTTGAGGCAATTGAGAAAATGCCTGTCAAGAGACGTCAAAGGTATTCGTAGTATCCTTGCAGCGGTCATGCTGGTTTCTATAGGAGGTTTATTAAAGATTTCTCTACTATATCAAAAGCCCTCACTAATCTTCTTCAAAGGATGTACCCTTTGTTTTTGATGATGATTGTAAGGAAGCTTTGAAACTCTAAGAAGAGCTAACTCTGCTACTATTGTTCAACCACTGATTGGAGCTTACCTTTGAAATAATGTGTGGCGCTATTGATTTTTTTGTAGGTCTTGTCCTTGGGCAACAAATAGATAAAAGTTAAATGTTATCCATTATGCTAGTAAGACTAAGACCTTAATCTCAAAATAATTATGCTACTCTTGAAAAAGTATTCTTAGCCATTGTCTTTTGCTTGTGATAAGTTTAGACCTTATATTGTTGACTCAAAGTTACCATTCATATTTGATCATGCTGCTATTAAGTACCTTATGACGAAGAAAAGATGCTAAGACTAGGCTTATTAGATGGGTCTGATCTTATAAGAGTTTGACCTACATATTAGATAGGAAAGGTGCTGAAAATCACATTGTTGATAATTTATCTCAATTGGAAAACATCTCTTTGATCCTATGCGTGTTAATGATAGTTTCCCAAATGAACAATTGGCTGCAGGGGGTAAGCTGAGGAGCCCTTGGTATGCTGATTATGCTAACTTTAGTCTCCAAGTACTTGCCTCCAACTTTTACCGCCAGCAAAGAAGGAAGCTCTTCTCACGATTTGAGGCATTATTTTGGGATGACCCACATTTATATAAAGAAGGAGTGGATGGTATTATGTAAGATCTGTTCGAGAATATGAACAAAAGGAGATATTATGGAAATGTCATGGTAGTGCCTATGGAGGACATCATGCGGGGAGATAGAAGCGCACAAAGGTGCTACAATCAGGTTTTCTTGGCTACCCTTTTTAAAGATGCAGAAATTTTGTCTTATCTGTGGTGAGTGTCAACATGTTGGTAATATTTCTAGACGCAATGAAATGCCTATAGATTATTCTAGTTATTGAACCATTTGACTATTGATTTGACTTTATGGGTCCTTTTCCCCTTCAAAAGGTTATACCCATATTCTTGTTGTTATTGACTATGTTACTAAGTGGGTAGAAGCCATACCACAAAAGTCTTGATGGGGAGACCTCTTTAAAAATGGTTAAGGATATTATCTTTCCTAGGTTTGGAGTGCTTAGGTATCTTATGGTGATGGAGGTTCTCACTTTATTCATGGTGGTTTTAGAAAGACCCTTGGTAAATATGATGTTAATCATAGAATTGCTTGACTATCATCCCAAACTAGCGGACAAGTAGAGTTATCAAATAGACAAATTAAATCCATCTTGCAAAGGCATTGTAGATCTAGAAAAATTGGGCTAAAAAGTTGAATGATGCTTTATGGGGTTATAGGAGTGCCTATAAAATCCTATGGGATGTCTCCTTACAAAATGGTTTATGGGAAAGCTTGCACCTGTATTTAGAATTAGAACACAAAGCTTATTAGGCGGTTAAAGAACTTAATAGAGACTATAAGCTTGCTGGAAAAAACGATTATTTGACTTAAGTTTGTTGGATGAATGGAGGAGCATATGAGAATGCTAGACTCTTTAAGGAAAAAGTTAAAAGATGGCATGACATGAATTCTTAAGAGAGAGTTCCATGTTGGTGAGAAAGTTCTATTGTATAGGTCTCGTCTGATTTTTTTTTGCGGAAACTACTTTCAAAATGGGAAGGACCTTTTGTTATCGAAGAAGTATATCGTTCGGGAGGAATAAAATTTCTTCTTTAAAATATAACACTACACAAGTGGTGAATGGTTACGCGACTCAAGCACTATATTCTTTGGAGAATCTTACAATGAAGATATTGATGCTATTCAAGTAGTAACTCGGAAAAATTTATCAAAGACCAAATTCAGAGACTGAGAGTCCCTTTTCTAATAAGTAATAGTTCTAGTAAGAAAAGTTTAATTGAAAATTCTGTCCAGTTATATTTTTGTAGTTTTATCCAACAAGGAAAGCTACAAAGCAAAAAAGGGACGAAAACGGAGCCAGGGTGGCTCACACCACCACGGCGCCCCCGCCACGCCCAGTGGTGTAGCCACCTCGTCAAATCTCAACCCGTTTTCTCCCAGTACCTTCCTTTTGTTGTAAAACTTCGTAATATATAATCTCCCGGATCTCCCGAGGTTCGTATATCGTGTTCTCATCGTGTTCTTGTTTCGATCTATTCCTAGCAGGTAGAGTCCCAGTTTTTGAGCCACAATGTCTTCCTCGGGATCAGCCAAGGAAGATGCCCGATGGATATCATCAACCCATACATGAGGTTGAAGATTCATAAGAGTTGTTGCTTGAAGATGGGAAGAGTGCGGATAAAAGAGGTTCAAGGCCTAAAGGTGAAGGAAGTCGGTGGACATGATGGAAGGCTGGAGCAAAAGAAGTCTTTAGGTATAAGAAGATGGCGGAAGCGAAGTGGAAATCATCCATAAGATTTATTACGAACTCATCGCGAGCACCAAAAGGAGATCGCTGAGCTTAAGGATGAAATTCTCACTCCACCAAACAACCAACCAAGCGCAAGCACAGCTCGACATTCAAAATCAAAAGCGTGAGTACGAGGTTGGGTTTAAGCGATAAGTCTTTCTGCAAGTTTTAGGATGCTAGAGACCATGATGTCTTTTGTTGATGGGAGCCCTTACCTTGGAAGTCGGACGATGAGAGAGAACACCACCACCACCAAAGGAGTAATTCGTCATCGGGTTTGGCATCCCCTTTGTTTGTTCAAGCTTGGGGGAATGTCATGTATCATATCACTATCTATCTTTTTACCTTTTTAGTAGAGTCATATCAAGAATAGAGAAGTTATCATGTAGGATGGTTTGCATTATGGAAGTGTCCCTGCTCTAGTTAGATATCTATGTATCCCTTGGTGTGAGTTGTCGTTATGGAATATTAATGAGAAGTTCTATCATTTACTCTTTTGCATATCCTATAATAGTTTTCAATTCATGGTTATATGATTGATCTTGTCGTTAGTATTGGTATCACTTTGGGATCATTGAGTTAATTTAGTTGGTTTTGGCAAACCTGGCTCCCAAGAGTAATACTATTTTGAGAGTTGAATGAAAATATAAAAGTACTACAAAGAAATATAATTTCATCATCTTTCTTTCTTGATTTTTCTCATAAGTTTAGTATTCTCTAGTTAAGATCTTTTGTGCTTCCAAGGAAGATTGCATGTTTGTTTTTATCACTTGTATGTTTGTTTGTTTCCTTCAACTCTTATGCTTGCTACCCAGCCTTGCTAGCCAAAACCCTGTACTGAGAGGGAATGCTTCTAGTGCATCATATCCTTAAACCAAAACCTATGCCATTTGTGTCCACCATACCTACCTACTAGCACTATTGCTATTCCAAGTAAATTCATGTTTTTATCTACCTTCCTAATTAAACTTGTTATGTGAAAATTAGTGATTAAAGCTCTCACGAACTTGATGGCACACTTTACTTTCTTGCACTTAATAAACTTGAACCATTGTGTCCATCTTTGTTGCGTATATGCTTGCGCTTTATTAGTTGAAGTTAGCGGAACCATGTATCATGGGGAACGCTTTAAACATTGCACTTATGTTCTGTTGATATCATGATTCTTTGCTTATGGATCTGTGATTGTGAAATAAAAGGGAACTTGTAAGATCATGGAATTTGTATGTATTAGAGAAACACCTGTTCAAGCTAGCCTAAGCCATGCCTAATCATGGTGGAAACTTGTAGCATAACCATAATGAGCACTCTATGAAGCATCCTCAATAAAAACCTATGCAAATAGCAAATAAAAAGATCGCTGAGATGCGCATTGTCTGCTTACCTTGTCATTTTGATTATGGGATAGCTCCTGTATCATGTGCAAGGGGTACCCCATTGGCGGTTCTCTATGATACATACGTATTTACAATGACAAGAGCTTACTTGTGACTTAAGTTGAGTAACATGAGGTTCGGTACTCGTAAGTAAGGGGCATGAGATTTCAACTTATAACATGTTAAGCATATCCTCTTAGTTGTGTCACTTTAACCTTAATCACCTAAAGATGCTTATGATAGGGGCAATGAGAGCTGAAACCTTAATCACCTCAGCAAGTATTTTGAGTTGTTGTGTTTCATTCATTCATATGATGATCTATTCAATCATGTTTCTTATGTTCCTTGTTTTGCACATTGCTCTTATCTTGGTGATTACTACTTTGAAAGCTATCATTGAAAATCAGTTATTTGTGAACTCTTGCAAATTGTCAACTATTCTTCGACCAAGAGCTAAGTTTGCCATTACCAATTATGATTTACTTTATGCATCTTTATTGTGTTTCCTTTACTTATTGCAAGCTAAGTTATATAATAGTGAGTTTTCTTCTATTATGATCCATCTATTGATGAATGTGATGCTTCTTCATGTGAGTGCCCCTTCCACTCACATAATTCTCCACTCAAAATTCTCCCATTAAATCTCCACTAAAAAATCAAAGGTATTTCCATTAAAGCACTTTAATTCCCTTGTTTTAGTGCAACTCAATTTAATTAACACATTAACATTTTGATCTCTGCTTCCTTTCTATACCCGAAACTATTTAGCAGATTCAAGAACAATTTTCCGCATCGAACAATTTTACTGCGATGTTAGCCCATTGACTTCCATGTGTTCCCTATCCGCCTCGTCGTCGGTTAACCTTGAGTGTGTCTCCCTACAGGTTAAAGAGAACTATGTAGATATGATTAAGACTTTCTTCGATCAATAATCATTAGCGGACCTTGAGATCCATAATAACTCCCACTAGTTACAGCCAACCTTTTGGAGCTTGGTTTGGTCTTTGGGCCTTCATCTTCTCCATCTCAGCCTTGAGCTTGGCAATCTCATTGTCCTTAGTCCGGAGGAGAGCGAGCTCATCATCCTTTTCTTCAGCTTCGGCTTGATGCTGTCACTTGTTAGAAAATGCAAAGCATCATATTGAAGCCTGAGGCACACTATCCTCAGCGATGCTGAAATAGTATGTTGACGGTGAGCCGAGGAGTGAATGTTTGCGAGCCAAGGAGAAGAGGAAATGGGAAACACTACGAGATCCTACAAAGAGGACATACCGGATTTCCTCCAAGTTCTTCCGCATGATCTTGTTCTCAGCCTCCACGGTACGAAACCGAATGAGGAGATTAGTTAAGCGGAAGAAAGTGAAAGAAAACGGAGAAGTGCCGAGGAGAAAATTACCCCTCTTTTCATGTTACGCACTAAGTGCAACATATTTTACATATAGCATCTTGTGGGTATCCAGCAAGCGTTGGAATTCAAGCGCTCCGTGATTGGTGGTTACCTGAAAAAAGGCTCTGAAGTGTAAAATGAGCTTGGTACATATTAGAAGTGTACAAGATCCGGGCCAAGTGGAACTTAACCCGGCTCTAAGTGTGCATATTCGAAGTGTACAAGATCCGCCAAAGTGGAACTTAACCCGGCTCTAGGTGTGTGCATATTCGAAGTGTACAAGATCCAGGCCAAGTGAACTTAACCCAGCTCTAGGTGTGCATATTCGAAGTATACAAGATCCGGGCCAAGTGGAACTTAACGGCTCAGTGTGTGCATATTTGAAGTGTACAAGATCCGGGCCAAGTGGAACTTAACACGGCTCTAGGTGTGTGCATATTCGAAGTTCACATCCAGCTACGTTAGTTTTCTAATGAGCATCCGGCCGAGTAACAAGCTACTCCACCGGAGGCTCGGGGACTAATGGTTATTATCTACAGCATGTAAAGGAGAAACGACATACCTCCATCATTCGCCCCACGAGGTTAATTGCCTTAGCGGCGGTATTCATCTGGGCGGAAAATTCTGCGGGGCTGAACTTTTCCGGGAGATCGTCGTTGTGGACGAACTCCGCCTTGTTCCAGTTCATGACAAACTCGATAAGGCTCAGAGGGTACCGCTCACCGGTGGGAATATGGGGTGCCACCAAGCCCTTCGCGTGAGCTTCTTTCCTCTCAACTAGGGCAAGAGTTGGGCTGGTATGCAGAACCATACACTGCGCATCAATTGGCTCGGCAGAACATCCTTCCATTGCTTTGGAGTTTTCTTGGTAAGCATTGATGCTAGGGTTCGCTGACCTCGGCAGATCACAGACTTGGTGGCATCTAGAGCCTTTTTGCCCTTAGCTTGCTGGGAAGAAGTAACTGCGGTGGATTTCCCCTTAGAGGCTGCTGGAGTAGTTCCTCGCCGAGGTTGAGATGACTCGGACGAGGCGGAAGAACTTGGCACTAGAGCTCTTGTAGCTGAACTTGGAGCCGTTGTTGGTTTCCTTGGTGCTGGAACTGCTGCTGGTGCTGGTGTTGAGATAGACTCGGTGGTTACTGGTTGCGGCAATGCCGAAGTGGTGGATCTGTCGCCTCGGCGGGCGACCCTCCTGCTCAGGGGTTGCTTTCCTCTTGACGAGTCTGCAGAACCGGGCAACCCTTGAAACCCTCCGGAATAGGGCTCGTAGACGTGACTCGTCGTCACGAGGAGGAGAAGGGCAGGATCAAGTGGTGAAGAGATGCTAGATCCGGCTCGAGGGACCTCCACCGAACTCTGAAGAAGAAAATAAGGTCAGAAGAGAAATTGCCACGATGCAAGGAAAAGCGAGTTATGCAACGAAAAATGACTTACGCATCCGGGGTTTCGGACTCCTTGGGTTTCTGAGCCCTTTGTGCCGGGGCTTTGCCTGCAGCTGAGGCGAGTCTTGTCTCCGACCTTCTTTTGCCTTTTGGGGCTGAGAAGGTTGGAGGAAGAATTTGATCTTGACTCGCGCTTCTTCTTCAACGCCAGAACTGCCGTAGTAGCAAGTGGAGGATCCTCGTGGATATGCCCACGAGGTTGGCGATGGGAAAGGCAAAAGAAGAGGACAACCTCAACAGGTTCAATCACGTCAACATCGAGTCATCCTCATCATCAGACCCAATCTCTAAGAGAAGAGAATTTACTGCTAGGTCGTTTGGTAGCATCGGTCATAGGAGAAACATCTCTGGTCCGCTCCTCCTCGTCAAGGATTTCTCGGTCCGCGCCCACTTAAGGGTGGTCCGTAGCATCCTCAAGAGTTTGTGAAGGAACATCTGAGAAAAAAGCACGAAGAATAGAGTCAAAATACAACAAAACCGATACATATTTGATCAAAACTTGCTGGGAGGGAGCTGTCCTGACAGTAGTGCTCAATTCCCCACGTCCATTCGGCGGCTTGTGAGTGGTGAAAAGAGCCTTAACCCGGCGAAAAAATTTCCGTGTTTCTCAACTCGAAGGAGGAGGTCCGGTTGGGGTCGCGGCCGAAACTCATGTGGCACAACTTGTGGGTGCGCTCGAGGAGAGAGATTCGGTTGCGCTAACGTGATCATAGCATCCTCATTGCACAATCCAGTTTCTTCAGCTCCATGAACCTCTTGTTAACTTGGTTGGCCAGAGCTGTAGGTTTCTTGGGGACCTCCTCCTAGAATTCCGTGTCAGGTGGACCCGGAGCATAGGGCAGCAACCGAATCAAATCTTCAGTGCCCTCATTCCGAACATAGAAGAAGGTCCGGGCCCATCCTTTGTAGGAGTCAAGCCCGGTAACCCGGGGGAAAACGGAAAGCCTCCAGGGCAAGATGGAGGTAGCTCCGAATTGGGTGAGCTGCTTATCCTCCGACTCTACTTGGATGTTGGGGATGACGTTGCGGCTTACGATTTATCAAAACGGATCACAGCTCCTACGTGGGCCATAGTCGGTGTAGCCTTGATCGTAAAGCAAAAGCGGAGAGAGGTGATAGCGTTGGCTGGGAGATGCGGCTGCAAGTGATAAGTCCTAACTCACCGGAAGAAATCGCTCACCTAAGCGGACCAAATCCAGTTGGAAGTGGGGCAGAAACTGGCGAACTCACCGGATTGGGTGAGGGGCTTCCGGTGAAGGGGAGACGGCGGCAGCGACGCGCAGAATGCGCCTGGTCCAGTAGAGCTAGTCAAGGTCATCTTGACAGACCCATGATCCGGCCCACGCGCCGTGGTCTGCCGCGGCGACGTCCTCCTCCCTTTCCTGCTCGGCGACGATGAGCTCCTCCGAATCATCTATTCCTTTGCTCTCGGCGCTAAGCGGCGGCGGGATCTGAGGCCTGGATTGGCGAGGACCCGTGGCTAAGATAGTTGCCAATGGTGGCTGCGATGAGGACGGCGACAAGGCGCTTTGCTAGAAGCAGGCGTGGCGCTGCCGCTAGGAAGACGGGAGAAGGCGGAGCGAGGCGGCGAAGTGGGAAAAACGCTAAGGGGTGAGCCCCTCCGCTACTTAACCACTCCCAGAGAGGGTGAGTGGGATCACGATGCGCCAACGAGCCACATGGTGTGGCTGTGTATCGCACGCCTCAACCAATCGGAGAAGATCCACACAGAGGGCCACAGAGCAGAAGCGATCATGTGACGTGACGCGCTGATGCGGTAAATGAGGAGGCAGGCATGACGTGACCCACGCCGCGGATAGCTGACAATTCTCGCTATTTACTATGCAGGCCCTTAAAATAAGACAATGTGATGATTAGCCTCCGCGTAGGTTGGCGTATGAGAGAAGGTAGCAAGGCCCAGATCAGACCATGGTATCCATGGGATCCGAGCCATAGTGGTAACCCGGCCGGCAAGTGAAAACTTGGAATGTGCGAAGGGAACGTAAATCCATATAATCCAAGATAAGGAGCTAACCCAGAATTAAACGTCCAAGGCTCGAACATAAATGAACCTGATGTGGCCTTAGCAGCCAAGGCAACTAAGACCGCACCAGCTTCGGGGACTAATGTTGGGGGGATAACCCCGGGTAGGGTCACTCCGGGGTATAGAGTCGAAGTTAGCGAGGTTGGCAAGGCCAAAGCGAATGCTGGCGAGGTCAACACTGTGCAGGCGGATCACGGAGTAACCCGGACCTGTGGGGCCACCTAACATTGTCTCAACCGACTTAAGGAGTAAGTCGAAGTGCTTGTCTAACTTGTATGCGAGGAACAGGTATGGCGGATCTACTATGATCCGGGTCCCTATAACCGAGAAGGAAGAATCTCTAAGTCAAAGAGAAGGTCGATCGCACCGCATGGCCGAAGAAAGCAAGGCGGGACCACGGGTCATGGCCGACAAGGTGCCGATGCCCATGTCGGGTCATTGAGCCGTAGAGGCTTACGTCGCTAAAGCATGTGTGTGACAGGGGAAAAGCTTTGGTCGGGTTACCACTTTGGGAGGAGGCATATTCTTAGGAATATGCCTCACGATGCTCCTAGGCGAGGGACAGCCTCCTCTATATAAGGGGCTAGGTTTCTGTAGAGGGGTTGAGAGCTGGTTGATTGAGTGCTAGTTGATCTAGGGTTCTAGGGAAAATTGTAGGCAAGAGTAAGAGAGCCCTTCTTCCTCCTCTCGCCAATACTGACTCAAGGAGCACTGTAATCTTGAAGCAATAGCAATACAAACTTACATGTGGAGAATCACTCCACTATCCCTCCTGGATTCCCCTAGAGTGTATTAGTCCCACCTTTAGCCTATCCATGGCATCTTTAGACACCACCACGACACGCATCACACCGCAGAGCTTGCATGTGATGATGAAGAAGGCCTCGTGGTGAATTCCCCTCTCGGCGTGTCGGAAGAGCTCAGATCCTCGATCTAGGGATGGAGATGACGGCGGCTACAAACTCTTTCGTGGATTTTTGATCGGGTCCTTAGGGTTTCCGTATCAGGGGCAATATATAGGCGAAAGGAGAGGCTGAGGGGGTGCCTGGGGCGGCCAGACCACCCCCTGGCGTGGACGAGGCCTGGCCGCGCGGCCAGGTGGTGTGGCCGGGCTCCAGCCCCTCTCCGTCTCCTATTCTGGCTCCAGGTGTCCCTCGGTGAAAAACTGACTTTGGCTTTTGTCCTGTCTAATTCCGAGAATATTCATTTTCTGACTTTCCTGGAACCAAAAACAGCGAGCGAAAAGCAATGGCTAATTTGTGGCTCTTGTTAATAGGTTAGTCGAAGAGATCATATGAAAAGTACTCCAAAGTGTGGATAAAACATAAGAAAGTAGATAAAACCAAGCATGGAACATCAAAAATTATGGATACGGTTGCAACGTATCAACATCCCCAAGCTTAAGTCCTGCTCGTCCTCGAGTAGGTAAGTGATAAAAAAGAAAGAATAATTTTTGAGGTGACATGCACCATCATAAACTTGATCAAAGTATTTGTAAAACATTCAAAGTTGGGATCATAGTACTTCAATCATAACATGAAAGACAAAGTTCTAGCAATAAGACATAGAAACTATGTTGCAACATGAAAAGGCACAAACAAAAGATTCATGAATAGCAATGCTTTGCAAGACGTTTGTTTGTTTCACATAAAGAAAACATAGCATAGTGGCATTCAGCTTGTCCCTCATAGAGTAGCAAACATAAATGCATATGACACCTTCAAAGTTCATAAGAGTGACTAGATACAAATAGTTTAAAACAAGCAATATAAAAGTTATGCATCAATCAACAAGTCTTGGGACAATGCACATAGAACTAAGAATGGCCACAATGCTCTCAAAGTAGGTGCATAAAGGTAGAAGGTGGAGACTCAACATAAAAGTAAAAGAAAGGCCTTCATAGAAGGAAGTAGGGATTCAAGTCTCATAAAGAGCTTCCAAAAATTATGGTACTTAATAGCTTTCAGCTCTCATTGCCCCTATCATAAGCATCTTGAAGGTGATTAAGGTTAAAGTGACACAACTAAGAGGATATGCTTGACAAGTTATAAACCAAAATCTCATGCCCCTTACTTACAAAGACCGAACCTCATGCTACTTAACTTTAGTCACAAGTAAGCTCTTGTCATTGTAAGTACATATGTATCATAGAGAACCGCCAACAGGGTACCCCTTGCACATGATACATGAGCTATCCCATAATCAAAATGACAAGGCAAGCAGACAATGAGCATCTCAGCGATCTTTTTATTTGCTACTTGCATAGGTTTTTATTGAGGATGCTTCATAGAGTGCTCATTATGGTTATGCTACAAGTTTCCACCATGATTAGGCATGGCTTAGGCTAGCGGCCTAGGCGTTTCTCTAACACAAATACAAACTCCATGATCTTACAAGTTCCCCTTTTATTTCACACCGCCAGGATCCATAAGCAAAAGAACATGATATCAACGGGGTACAAGGTAAGTGCAATGTTGAAAGCGTTCCCCATGATACATGGTTCTGCTAATTTTAACTTATAAAGCACAAGCTTATACGCAACAAATATGGACGCAATGGTTCAAGTTTATTAAATTCAAGAAAGTAAAGTGTGCCATCAAGTTCATGAGAGCTTTAATCACTAGTTTTCTCATAACAAGTTTAATTTGGAAGGTAGACAAAAACATGAATATACTTGGAATAGCATATGCTAGTAGGTAGGTATGGTGGACTCTTTGGAATAACTTGGTTTTAGGAGTTGGATGCATGAGTAGAACTCATACTTGGTTATGGAGTTTAGCAAAAGACTGGGAGCGACAAACTAAGAGAGCAATAATGGCCATAATCATGCAGAGCGACAAAACATCATTGATCAAAGCATAAAGTGATACTACAAGTTGAAAACTAAAGGATCATAAAGGCTATGGTGACTTGGGATAGTCATAACATGGTGTGAGCATGTGCCAAGTTAACCCAAATAAAGCATCAAAGGAGAATACCATAATACGATGCTTTAATATGCTAAAACAATGCAAGATTCTTCCAAGGAACATTAAGCAATCTCAATTGTTTATAACAAGTCATGCTGCAGCAAATAATACTAAGCATAAAGCCAAAACAATATCAAGCATGGCATGACAAAGCATAGGCCACAAATAAAAACAAGCTCTCTTACCACTTAAGCATGAACTTTCCTACTCTTTTCCAATCCAAACAAAACTATTTGAAAACCAATGTATGAAAGAGGGGGTCCAACAAATTTATTCAGCAAACTAAGCAAACCAAAGAAAACGAAAAACCAAAACGAAAACGAAAAGAAGACGCTTCCAAGAACAACACACCTCTGCAAGAAACAATAAAAATGAAGTGTTTGTAAGAAACCTGGGATTTTTATTGATGAAGACGGGGGCATCCCCAAGCTTTGACGCTTGTACTTCTTGGATATTTCTTGGGGTGACACACGTGGAATCCCCAAGCTTGAGCTTTAGTCCATCCTTCATCTCATTACTCATTCCTTCCATACACCTGAAATTTTTCCTTCATACAAAACTTCACACAATCTTTATTAGCAACATTAGTGCACTCAAGATAATAGGTCTTTAGGTTCAGTTCCAACACCAATAAAACTTCCATTAAAACACAAGCTACTGAAGCACTTCCCTAAAAATCTCAATTCCCAAAAGAACTCAAAAGGAACCAACAAGAAGCAAATGCAAATAATGGCAGAAATCTGTCAAAATAGACCAGCAGGTAAAAACCAATTTTTTCGAAGACCTTATGTTGCTCAAATCGAAAAGTGTTGAACTAACGAAAGTTAGATAACAACCTGGGTCAGAAGCACAAAAATTCACGCCTCAAAAGGATGTACAAAGATTTTACACGAATTTTTACGGTGAAGCACAAAAATCTGTTTCGAGACAGCAACTTTCCCAATCATTACTTCTCTCTCATTAGAGGTTACTCTTGGTACAAAAAGCAAATAAAAAGGATAAGGAGCGATTATTACCAAAGTAATAACTTCCAAGACTCATCTAAAACTTTTGGGTTATCTCCCAATAAGTACTTTTCTTTAACGCCTTTAAGTTAGGCATAAGAAGCAAGAAAAAGAATCAAGTGTTCTCAAATGAAGAAGCATTAAGAGCAAATTTTGTTTTCATAGGAGGGGCAAAAGAAATCTTCTCTCTCTTCTTAGGGAAGTGTTCTATACCTTTCTTGAGTGGGAGTTGATATTTAATGGTGCATTCTTTCATATCAATAATGGCACCAACAGTTCTAAGAAAAGGTCTTCCCAAAGTAATAGGACAAGAAGCATTACATTCAACATCCAAAACATAGAAATCAACGGGGACATAGGCATTGTTAACCATAGTAAGAACATCATTAATACTCCCCATGAGTTTCTTTTTAGCATTATCATCAAGTGACATTCAAATAACAATCTTCAAGTGGTGGCAAATCAAGCATATCATCAATCCTTCTAGGCATAATAGAAACACTACTATCAAGATCACATAAAGCTTTGAAATCAAAATCATTCACTTTCATATTAATGATGGGTTCCCAACCATCTTATTGTTTTATAGGAATAGAAGCTTTATGTTTCATCTTTTCTTCTTTAATCTTTATGAGAGCATCAGTAATGTGTTTTGTAAAGGCCATGTTCATAGAACTAGCATTAGGACTTTAGCAAGTTTTTGTAGGAACTTAATAACTTCAGAGATATTGCAACCATCAAGATCAAAATCATAATTATCATCTAAAGTAGTAGAGCTATTACTAGCCTCAACACTAGTGGTAGTGATAGTAGAAACACTAATGTTTTTAGCAATTTCATCTTTTCTTTCTCACTTAGCATGCAATTCAGCTAATAGTCTAACATTTTTAATCAATTCTTACTTGTATGGCATTAGTAGCTGCAAAGGGATTATCAATAGTTTCAGGTTTAGCAACCATTTTATTCAAAGAAGATTGAGCTTCAGCCAAAGATGCTATATTTCTTTCAACATTAGAGAGTTTTTTCTCAATAGTTTCATTGAAAGCAGTTTGTTTACTAATAGAGTCTTTAAGCATAACTTCAAGTTCAGAAGGAGCACTCCTATTATTGTTGTAGGAATTTCCATAAGCATTACCATTGTTGGGAGGATATGGCCTATAATTGTTGTTACCAAAATTATTCCTATAGGCATTGTTGCTAAAATTATTGTTTCTTACTAGCTAAGTGCCCGTGCGTTGCTACAGAACCAAAAAAATCATAAAATGATTACCAAAGCCAAGCATCGACCATCGAAAAGGGATCTCATGAATTATCATGCATCATTTTTTTTTGGAAAAAAAGTATCAAGCATAACCTGATTCATACAACCTCGATGTGATTTTCCTCAAACTTGAAGAGACTGATGTAATCAGGAAGATGATAATATGCTCTTGCAAAATTTACATAGCACCGCCTTACCCCAAACAACATTTTTGATGCTTTTGAAAAGCCAGATAATTCCGGTGGTAAATTATGTAGCCTGTGTGTGCACGTTATCAATTAGTTAATATATAATCAACCTTGAGATACTCCATGGAAGTGTATAGCCACCAAACATCAGCTCCGAGAATAAGAGGTCATAGTTTTGAAAATGATCAAGTGTTTTCCGTCTATTTTTTGCATGAAAATAGTAGTAATGGCATAGACATGCTGAAGCTAGAAAATTAATTTTCAGCTTATAAGAACAACATGTTCTCAACCACCTGAATTTAATCAATTCGGCTATCTGATTGTGGAAGTCCTGAATATCTTCTCGAGACGCATAGGGGCATTGAAATAGCAGCTCACACTAATTGCTGAAAATAATTGTTTTGAGCGTGTTGAGAACACATAAATGAGCTTTCTCCCTTGATCACTTGCGAATAGAGCTGGCGCTTCCATCCGTTGATTGGCTAACACCAAAGTCCGATCTAAACTCGGCGTGGCATAACAAAAAAGCACAGGACAAAGCCAAGGTACAGTTCCTACTCTATCTTTAAGAGTTTATTTGCTCTCGTGCTGATCGCGCACTTTGTTGTTGCAGAATCTAGGAATGCTGCTAGTCCAAGCAGAAACGGAAGAGGCAAATTAAATCAGAAAAAAATAACTGAACAAGCAAATAGGTCCTCCTTAAGCTTCAACTGGAGCAGCATCAGGTGAGGTCGACGAATTTGTGAAGTCGTCCTGAAACAGTAGCCTGAAATGCACCAGCGATCATGACAAGTCATGTTAAAAAAACTTTAGTCATGAAATCTAAACTTGGATTCATTCAAGTGTGACAAAGAATGCTAGTGAAATCAATTGTGGGAGTGCACGGTTAAACAGCATAACCTGCAAATACCAAGAGCACTCGTGTGCATAAGTTCAGATAATAAGCATCTAACCAAACACCTTGCCTACAAAAGAAAACTGTGATACAGCTGGATGACAAGGTTGAGGGGCGTCTTCTGTGCTTTACCAAAGAAGAGGGGACAACGCGTGGTTCAGGGCAATGCCGGACTCGCTGGATGCAGTGGACAAGAGGTTGACTCGCTGGGGCAGCGTGGTGGACTTTGTTCTCCCTATCCCTTGCGGCCTGATTCTCCAAGCCATATCTGGAATCTGCACATGGTCTGATTGACATCGATGACCTATTCGTCTGCTCCTACCATCCTCAGCGGAGCTGTTATTTCCCTGCCTCGGTCGCCATGTAAAAGTTCAAAATAATGGCTTCCATTATCTTAGTGCATATAATGTCGACATGAACAGCTCAATTTGAAGATGATCTCCAGTGAACTTGCAAGCCTTTTGTATGTGAGATGGTTGAGAGGAATGATAATTCTAATAACAGAAAAGGATAAGCAATGTAATTCTCCAAGTCTGTAGTCCGGTGCACCTCTTACTGATCAAATTTGGCTTAAGTATGTATTTTTTCTGATAGAGGAGAGATATATTTAGGCATTAGCATGAACTAAACTCAGGGGTAACCGCAACTTCATTGAAATCCCACATGGAAACCATGGATATTTACGTTAGCAATAGAGGAAAGAACACAAATACAGCACATCAGTGCTTCCTACGTGCTGCAAAAATCCACAGAACAGAAAAAGAAAACAAGAAACTTAGGGATGACCTAGTGTAGCTATTTATACTTATCTTGGCCATCTGTCCGACCTTTAGCTTGAACATGGAAGAAAAAACTTTTAACCTGGCATAGATAAGCAACCTAATGAATTTCACACCCAACAGATCCTTGATTTTTCCACCCAGACTTATTCACATCGGTTTGATCCATTGACAATAACGAAGAACATGGAATCAAAAATTCAATTGATAGAGATGCAACCGCTGCAGTCAAAGCTTATTAATTTGCATACCTTACAAGCAGCCCTCTGACGCGGATCTCCTGGAGACTAAGACTGAATCGAAAAGAAATGGTGCCCTCTCACTGAAACAAAATAGCAATTGACTACATGGTTGAAAGGGGGAGAACTACCAGGTGGTACTATTGACCTCAATCAGCTCTTGACCATACCTAGTATCTTTGTGGGAGTGAGCTGCAATTAGAACGCACCATTCCAAAATAAATAAATTAGAACGCACGTTTCAGGAGCAAGAGACAGAGATGAAGGCCATCATGCGAGTAGCAGCAACTGGTTGGTAGCACGGCGTGCCGTATGAAGCCACCGCGGGAACGCCGGAGATCTGGGTGGAGTAGGGTTTGCCGGAGCACCTCTATCTCTTTCGTTATGCAGGGGACCAAATGCGTACCTAAACCACATGAGCAAATTGACGAAGGAATAGGAAAAAATCTGGCGAGCCGGCGCTGCCCCGGACCAATTCTTCACGGGCAAGTCCTCCCCTAAGCTTTCCGCGTCGATCCCGGCAGAGACCAGCTAAATTCCGGCCTAGAACACCCACACGCTGCGGCCCTGTAGACACGTCACCGGTCGACCTCCACCGGAGCCACTAACGCCTTGGGGCTTGAGATCGACACAGAGGAGCGGGGGAGGCAGCCTTCAGCCATGGCGTCATGAGATGGATCCACGGACACGTCGGGGATCGAGATCGAAGCGGAGAACCGGGGGAGGGTCCTGTAGCCATGGGCGCGGGTAGAGCTAGCAGAGTTACAGGAGAACGAACTGTTGAGTTGTTGACTTGGCGGTGGCAGAGCAGGTAAATACGCTGAACTTGCTGGGGCAAAATCGTCTTTTTATGGCAGACGAAAAATTTTCTATGACGATGACCACAAGGTAAATTAGTAGATAGATAAAGTTCACATCAACTAGCTCTTCTTGAGCAACCAAAGAGTCTAAGGGAACTGATATGTCCATTTTGCATCACTATTCTATGTCTTAATTCACTATTATTCATTGATATATTTCGTATTGAGAGGTGATACTTTTGTTATTTCATCTATTTTTGCATGGTTGATGACTTTTGGAGCATGGACCGCTGCAGTCAGGATTCGGATGGAAAAGGTGCTGTTTGGAGGCAAAATTCATGAAGATCAGAAAATCCGAGAAAATATACAGAAAATCCTATTTTTCCAGAAGACTCAGGATGTCAGAAGATGGAGTGGAGGTGGGACACAGGGGCCCACACCACCCATGGCGTAGGCAGGCCTAGGCCGCGCCTAGGGGTGGTGTGGCCGCCCTGGCCCACTCTAGCCTCTCCCCTCTGGCGTATATCAACCTCCTGAAACCCTAAGACTCGAGGAGCGACCATAGAAAGATTCCACCGCCTCTGTAGGGCAGAAAACACCGAGAGATAAATATCTCTCCGGTAGATAGATTTCTGCCGGGGGAATTCCTTCCCGGAGAGGGGAGATCATCGCCATCAACACCACCATCAAGCTGGACTTCATCGGGATCATCATCATCATCACCGCCACCATCATCACCATCAGCACCCTCATCACCATCTCCATATTGCTGTAACAATTGGTTGAATCTTGCCATAGTTCATAGGGGAAACTTTCCCGGTGTTGATTACTCCTTGTAGTTGATGCTATTGAGTGAACCGTTGAATTATTGTTTATGTTCAGATTGTTATACATCATTATTCCACCTCTGATCATGATCCATATGATGTCTTGTGAGTAGTTCATTTTGTTCTTGAGGACATGGGAGAAGTCTTGTTGTTAGTACTGGAGTTGCATTGAGAAAGATTCAATAGATTGTTATTTAAGTTGTGGTGTACTTCTTCTAGTGGTGTCATGTGAACGTCGACTACATGACACTTCACCTATATGGGCCTAGGGGAATGCATTGTGTATTTGGCTACTAATCGGTAGGTCGGAGTGAGTAAACCTGAACCCCCGTTAGGAAACCATTGCAGAAGGGACGTAAGGGTCTTAGAGTTTAAAGCTGTGGTTAGGTTTCTACCTTAATTACTTTCTTGTACTTACGGATGTTTGCAAGGGGGTTTAATCACAAGTATGTATTAAGTCTTGGATGGGACGGTACATTAGCACAGGTTCACCCACACAACACTTAGCAACCTAGAGAAGATTAATCGATTATATGAAGCGAAAGCACCAGCAGCCTTCCCATGTGTCCACGAGAATGTTTGGTCATCTATAGAAATACAACCGCTTGTCCTTTGCTGTATAAAGGATTGGGCCACTTGCTGCATTTATTCCATCTTTTATTCACTGCATTTTGTTTACTTGCTTTATCGAAAACCCCTAAAAATCCGTTTGCTAAGTATCTGCAGAGAATTCCTGATCTATACCACTAGCCAGCACCTTCTGCTCCTCGTTGGGTTCGACACTCTTACTTATCAAAAATACTGCGATACACCCCCCTATACTTGTGGGTCATCAGGAACATTATTTGGATCAATATGGGCTTTCCCATTAATAAGCATAGACATAATAACGTCAATTTTATCACTCAAGGAGGAGGTTTCTTCAAAAGAATTTACCTTCTTACCTTGTGGAGCTCCATCAATATGCCATTTAGAATAGTTAACCATCATATTATCCAGAAGCTTTGTTGCAACACTCAAAGTAATGGTCATAAAGGTACCTCCAAAGAAGAGAATCCAATAGGTTCCTTGAAGAATAGCTCAATCCTGCATAAAAAGTTTGGATGATTATCCAAGCAATCAGTCCATGAGTGGGACAATTCTTTACCAAAGATTTCATTCTTTCCCAAGCTTGAGCAACATGTTCATTATCAGATTGTTTAAACTTCATTATTTCACTTCTCATAGATATAATCTTAGCAGGAGGATAGTATTTTCTAATAAAAGCATCTTTGCATTTAGTCCAAGAATCAATACTATTCCTAGTTAGGGAATTCAACCATTCTTTAGCTTTTCCTCTCAAAGAGAAAGGTAACAATTTAAGCTTAATAATATCTCCATCTATATCTCTATGCTTTTGAAGTTTAATATGCAGAGGCGATAATAAAGTGGTTATTATCTTATTCCATGTTTATGATAAATGTTTATTTTGCATGCTATAATTGTATTAATTGGAAACGTTAATACATGTGTGTTTAATAAACAAAATACAAAGTTCCTAATCTGCGTCTCATATAAACTAGCTTGTTGATTAACAAGATGATCAAGGTTTCCTGATCATGGACATTGGATGTTGTTAATAACGAGGTCACAACATTGGTGGAATGATGTGATGAACATTCATCCGAAGTATAGCATTACAATCAGAGTCATTATGTTTATATTGCTATAACATCATACGAAGTAATCTTAGTCCTTAGACCATGAGATCATGTTAATTGCTAACACCAGAAGAGTATCTTGATAACATCAAACGTCACACCGTAACAGGGTGACTATAAAGGTGGGTTCAGTGCTATGAAGGTGATATGTTGAGGCTCATGGATCAAGAGTGGGATTTGTCCATCCCGATGACGGATAGATATACTCTGGGCCCTTTTGGTGATATCACATTAAGATAGCTTGCAAGCAAGTGATGTGATCACTAGAATGTTACATCACGGGAATGAGAAAAGAGTGCATGTCGGTAACGAGATAAAACTAGGTATTTGGATACCGATGATCGAATCTCGGACATGTATTATATCATGAGACAAAGGGATTTAGTTACAACGTTAAAGGTTCACACGATCACAAGAGTCATCGTTGAATATGTGGAGTCGAGACGGATCTCTGTGTCCGCTACGATTATTGATCGGAGAGGGGTCTCGATCATGTCTGCATTTTTCGCGAACCGTAGGGTGACACACTTAAGGGATACCGACACCATTTGAAGCAAATATTTTTCAGATAAAGATTAAAGAAAGCGCTGGAATTATTTCAATAGACACCAAAACTGTTTCGGGTGAAATTGCTGAAATTGGTTCTGCATGTAATATTGAAATGTTGCAGGGGATTTTATGTGAATGTTTGTTAATTAAAGTAATTAACAAAATTCTGAATAAAATTAATAAAAGAGTTTTATTAAATGAGAGATCATTAAATTTGGAGAAATTTAATGCATTTAAAGTGGAGACTTTAAAAGAGAATGTGAAGGGCATTTTAATGTGGAGGTTACCACCACATGAATGGGGAGGTGAAGGGACACCTCCCTCCTCCTATAAAGGCCCCTCTCACTCCTTCTTCCTAACACATCCTGGTGAAGTATCTCTCTCCCCCTCTAGTTTTTTCCCCATGGTCTCGGATTAGCGAGATACATGTTCCCGTGGCTTTATCTCGAAAGGAGTTCTCGCTCACGCTTTGCCGGAAGCGAGGGACGGAGGTTGTCGTGGTACCAGACGTGTGTGTGATCACGAATGCACCGCTGCTTTGCGGTGCTGGACTTGGTGGTGTTGGACTTGCTGGAGCTGGATCTGAAGGACGTGCTGGAGCCGGACCTGCTGGACTTCATCACGATCTTGAGATCGGCAAGTGTATGACTACATCATCCACGATTTCCATCTCATTAACAAAGCTTTGTTGTCTTCGAGGGTAAGTTCTCCATCGATGTATATCCACCCGTTGCTTGTATCTAGTAGATAGATCTTGGCGTATAGTTCCCATCGTAGGAAAATTTTTGTTTTCTATGTTGCGAACCCAAAACAGTGGTATCAGAGCCTGATCTATGCGTAGGTGTTTTGCACGGGTAGTACACATATGTTTATATGTGGGTGATGATGATCATGTTATTGCTTCTTTCATGTATTTTGGATATTGGTGGCATAGTGGGATGAAGCGGCCCGGACCAACCTTACATGTCATCGTACATGAGACCGGTTCCACGACTGACATGCAACTAGTTTTGCATAAGTGGCTGGTGGGTGTCTGTCTCTCCTACTATAGTCAATATCTGATTTACAACGAGTTGGTAATAACTTGGTTATCCTCGTTGTGGTTCCATGTTTGTAGGTAAAAACGGTTCTATCTCCGAAAGCCCTAAGCCACATAAAACTTGCAATGGTTAAATTAGAGGCGTCTAGTTTAGATCGTTGCTGGGCTAGTGTCGTGATATGGTAATGTTGTAAGTAGATGTATGATAGATACTCTTACAACACACCTAACGTGTAAGTTCCATAGACCTTGGCCTTACACACAAAGGAATGATAGAGATCATACCATGATGTATATGATAGAGATCAAATGCATGGACCATATCATCTCACTTTACACATTAGATGTTTGCATCTTATATTGCTAGTTTAGTGTTTTAGTAGCATTATAAGATGATCCCTCATTTAAATATCAAGATAAAATGTGTTCTTTCTTAAGTATGAACCTTTTTATGGATCGTGTTTCGAGACATCACGTGATGATCGGGTGTACTCGACTCTACGCTTTCATACAAACGGGTGTAAGACAGTTTTACACATGCGAGTACTAAGGTTCTTACTTGGCGAGCCTAAAACATGGACCGAAAGGTTAAGCATGAGTCATATAGTTGATATGATGCCCATATTGATGCTCGCCTTTGAAGCTACACCGACTCACGTGATGATCGGACTTGGTGTAGTGGATTTGGTTCATGTAATCACCAAAAAGGCACGAGGGATGTCGTTTTTGAGTGGGAGTTCATTTCTAATTTGGATTAGTCGAACTCAATTTGTTATAAACTAAATCAAAGTAAATTCGCATATTTTGTTGTAGACAATGGCATCTGTTTACTACCTTATGCTTATTTTTAATTGAGATAATAGAACTATAGAATTCTAGATATTTACTTGATGAACTGGTATCATATTGTTTTGAATGTCAATTTAAAGTTTATAAGTCCTATTGCAAACTTTTAGCAAACTCTATTTACTCCATGAAGTTTAATAAGTAGTATTAAATCAAGAGTAAGAATTCCAATGTTAGTATCTAAAGTATCATGTTTGCCTCCATGATTATTGATATTCAAAAGTTATTTTCATATCAAGATTATATAGGAGCTGAAAATTGTTTCAGAAACCATCATGTGTGAAAGATATTGTGATATCTGAAACAATGTTTTTGGTTGCATTATGATAGAGTATTATTTAGCAAAATACATGTTCTCATATTGTATGAGAATTTGTGAAGGATGGAGATGCTAAGCATCCGAATCTCCCAAAAGGTTTCGCGAACTAAAAGTATACTCGTCATTCTTCCTTATAGGCTATAGTAGCTTGATCATGAAAGTTTTCATGATAACAATGAATTGAAGATGTAAGTAAAATGTTTACTGCACTAAAAGATTACTAAAGAATGGATTTTTGAAAGAACACCAAACACTTGATGATGGTGATCCACTTCAAAGTGCAAGTCCAAAGGTATTAGTATTTGACTATATACACTTTGTACTATCTGTCATGTGAATGACACCACTATTGATGTTGATAGATTCTTTTAAAAGAAAAGGAATTGCTGAAAGAGAATCTATAAAATATTTGGCAGAAAATAAAAGGTTGGACATGTCCAACTTAGGTATATAGAAGATATACACATTATGGTTGTATTCCTTGCTTGTTAAACAATGTGGTTCTTAGGTATTGGATACCAGTATTGGATACCGAATTGGTTGGTATGAAGTGTCATACAGGACAACACAATTCCTAAACTGCAATGGACTAAGTAACTAGCAAGAGAATAAGTGATGATGTTCATCGAAAACAAATAAAGTGTTATTGTGTTTTTCGTTGTCGTCAAACCTAGCCTTCAAGATTTGTTTTTGTTATTTTGTTCCGGTATTACGAGAACAATGGTTGTTCAAATAATTACCGTATTCCATAAAGGATGAATGAACTTTTACAAGTCTAGTGGGAGAAATCACATCCATAAACACTATTGCTCAAATGTCGCAAGACAAATGATTGAAAGATCACTTGTGAAGTGACATCGCTGTTTGAATTATATTGGAAAGAAAACATGAAGAAACTCCATGTTGATGGATTTTTGGAGTCTTTGATTTTGATCAATGACGCTTGTGAGACTTTCCTCGAGATAATTGAAACTCCGTTCATAGGCCAAAGAGGAACGGATGACTAGCTTATTGGAAATTGTGCATGTTGATGTGCATAGTCCATTATGTGTAGCCATATGCGATGGATCTTTTTGCTTCATATGCTTTCTCCAGAAATTTGAGTGAATATATCTATATATTTACTTAATAAGGAAGAAGTATGAAACATTTGAAAATTGTTCAAAGTCTTTCAAGATGAAGTGAAAAATCATTATAACAAGAAAATAAAAGAGTTTATGATTTGATCATAAAGGAAGATATTTGAGTTACATGTTTAGCAAAACACTTAAGATTTGAGGAATTGTTCCATGATTTGTGTTTCCCGATAAACCATAGGAGTATGGCATATTCGAGAGATGAAATCAAACCATGTTTGACATGGTAAGATCAAAGGTGTCATTTATAAAACTGCCATTATGTTTTAAGGATTGAAGCTTTAGATACTACCGCTTTTACAATGTAAAGAGCACCATCGTGATCCGTTGAAATGACACCATATAAGTTATGGTTTGGGATGAAACCCGAATTGTCTTTTCTTAAATTTTGGTATGCTATGCATAAGTAAAATGTTTACAACCAGAGTCGGATAAGCACGTCTTTGTAGGTTATCCCAAAGAATTTGTTGGGAATTTCCCCATAACACCGAGGACAAAAGAGTTTGTTACTTGGAACATCAAGTTTCTTGAGAAGGAGTTTTTCGCAAAAAGTTAAGTGGGAGGACAATAGAACTTTGATAAGGTTGTTGAACCTTAGCTATATATGCTAAGTAGCGCAGCGCCGGAAAGTGTCCCGGTGGCGGCCACAATGCTCATGGTTCCCGTGATTACAAAGGTTGTGATCTCGGATATTAGAGTTCCTATTGAACCGTGTGGGTCGGTAAGAATCAAATAGTGTGATTTGATACGCAAGTCATTATTGTTTTGACAATGATGAACCGACTACATGCAAAGAAGCGATGATGGGCCCTGACTCTGTAAAATGACTAGAAGTCATAGAATCCGTGATAGTATCCATACACGAGAAATCAAGTTTCTTAACTTGGAAGACCCTCCGGAAAGGTGTGAAGCCTATCGGTCGTGTTTGGATTTGTAAAGAAATATACATGGATGTTTAACATCTATGAAATACTCGACATGTCAGAAAGAAGTTTACGGCAATGTTCAAGGAGTTGACTATGACAAGATTTGAGCTTTCATAGCGATATTTAGTCTTGACAGATTAATGTAGCAACCACTACATATAATTTGGTATATGGTAGTTGAATAAACAAAACAATGTTCTTCTAATAGAATGGTTACCTAGGACGTGTACAAGACACGGTCCGAAGGGTTTTGTTAATTCAAAGGGTGCTAAAAGGGCATGCAAACTTCAATAGTTGAAGTAAGCATAGCGGAGTCGGAATCTTCACCATGATGAAATTGTTAAAAGAGTTTAAATTCATCGGAGATGATGAAGATGCTTGCATCTACAAGAAATTAAGTGGGAGCGTTGAGACATATTTCTAATACATTATGTAGAGGACATATTGTTGATTAGAAATGATGTATCTTGTATTAACACAAGTTAAGAATTTCATTAAAAGAAGATTTCGATGAAAGACTTGGGCAAACCTAGAATATTTGGCATCAATATCTATATGGATAGATTAAGGCGCTAATATGGTTGTGCCAGACATACATATATGAGATATTGAAAGGGTTCAATATGGAAACAACAAGAAAGGTTCTTGCTGCATGGAAAGAATTGTATCAAGATTCAAGTGTTTCAACGCTTGGTGAGTAAAATCACATGAAGATTTTGATCGATTATACTATGGTATGTATATATCCAAAATGTCCTATGCTCTAAATGTTATGAGCACATACGAGAATGATTCATAAGATGATCATTGGACAATAGTAAAGATATTCTTATGAGCTTTGGAAGAACTAAGAATATATCATGTATAAGTGACAAATAGTTAAAGGTAGTTCATTGTAAAGTGTTACATTGATACTAGTTTTGTCACAAGATACAAATTAAATTTATCTCAATTTGGACTATGGGTGGCACATTGTAATTGAAAGGATGTTCCATGATGGATTTGGATAAGTTCCAAAGTTGAAACATTATGACGGATACTACAACAAAAGGCTAAGTATATGACTGCTATAGTGGCAGCAAAGGAGGGCATTTGTGTCAATTAGTTTGTTATCAAACTAGGTGTGGTTCAAAGTGGGATAATACTATCAAGATATATTGTGTGACAATAATATCAACATATTTTAACCCGAACAAACTAAAGGTCTCACCAAAGGACCAAATTTATACAATGCCATCTCATTTGAGAATGAGTGATGCGTAGAGACACAAAGACATGCAAATACACACGAACCTAAAACTGTCAGATCCAGAGATTATGTTAACCACTAGCAATCGCGTATATGCAACACCAGAAAGCCATCAGTGTTCAATACGGAAAGTTTTTCAAACTAGATTATTGACTCTAGTGCAAGTGGGAGACTGAAGGGAATATGCCCGAGAGGCAATAATAAAGTGGTTATTATCTTATTCCATGTTTATGATAAATATTTATTTTGCATGCTATAATTGTATTAATTGGAAATGTTAATACATGTGTGTTTAATAAACAAAATACAAAGTTCCTAGTACCGCATCTCATATAAACTAGCTTGTTGATTAACAAGATGATCAAGGTTTCCTGATCATGGACATTGGATGTTGTTAATAACGAGGTCACGACATTGGTGGAATGATGTGATGAACATTCATCCGAAGTATAGCATTACGATCAGAGTCATTATGTTTATATTGTTATAACATCATATGAAGTAATCTTAGTCCTTAGACCATGAGATCATGTTAATTGCTAACACCAGAAGAGTATCTTGATAACATCAAACATCACACCGTAACAGGGTGACTATAAAGGTGGGTTCAGTGCTACGAAGGTGTTGAGGCTCATGGATCAAGAGTGCGATTTGTCCATCCCGATGACGGATAGATATACTCTAGGCCCTCTCGGTGATATCACATTAAGATAGCTTGCAAGCAAGTGATGTGATCACTAGAATGTTATATCACGGGAACGAGAAAAGAGTGCATGTCGGTAACGAGATCAAACTAGGTATTTGGATACCGATGATCAAATCTCGGACATGTATTATATCATGAGACAAAGGGATTTAGTTACGACGTTAAAGGCTCACACGATCACAAGAGTCATCGTTGAATATGTGGGAGTCGGTACGGATCTCCAGGTCCCGCTGCTGATTATTGATCGGAGAGGGGTCTCGATCATGTCTGCATTATTCGCGAACCATAGGGTGACACACTTAAGGGATACCGACACCATTTGGAGCAAATATGTTTCAGATAAAGATTTAAGAAAGCACTGGAATTACTTCAATAGACACCGAAACTGTTTCGGGTGAAATTGCTGAAATTGGTTCTGCATGTAATATTGAAATGTTGCAGGGGGTTTTATGTGAATGTTTGTTAATTAAAGTAATTAACAAAATTCTGAATAAAATTAATAAAAGAGTTTTATTAAATGAGAGAGCATTAAATTTGGAGAAATTTAATGCATTTAAAGTGGAGACTTTAAAAGAGAATGTGAAGGGGCATTTTAATGTGGAGGGGGTTACCACCACATGAATGGGGGAGGTGAAGGGACACCCTCCCCTCCTCCTATAAAAGTCCCCCCTCTCACTCCTTCTTCCTCACACCTCCTCGTGAAGGATCTCTCTCCCCCTCTAGTATTTTCCCCCATGGTCTCAGATTAGCGAGATACATGTTCCCGGTGGCTTTATCTGGAAAGGAGTTATTGCTTCCGCTGCTTTGCTGGAGTGAGGGACGGAGGTTGTCGTGGTACCGGACGTGTGTGTGATCACGGATGCACCGCTGCTTTGCGGTGCTGGACTTGGTGGTGCTGGACTTGCTGGAGCTGGATCTGAAGGACGTGCTGGAGCCGGACCTGCTGGACTTCATCACGATCTTGAGATCGGCAAGTGTATGACTACAGCATCCACGAGTTCCATCTCGTTAACAAAGCTTTGTTGTCTTCAAGGGTAAGTTCTCCATGGATGTATATCCACCCGTTGCTTGTATCTAGTAGATAGATCTTGGCGTATAGTTCCCATCGTAGGAAATTTTTTGTTTTCTATGCTGCGAACCTCAACAGCTTTTGCATCTCACAAAGTTTAACAAAATTATTTAGATGGGCTGCAGTATCTTCATTACCAATACCAGAAAATTATTCTCTCATAACAAGATTGAGTAAAGCAGGTTTTATCTCAAAGAAAGTAGCTTCAGGAATAGGTGGAGCAATAGGTGTGCTCATAAAATCATTGTTGTTGGTGCTAGTGAAGTCACACAACTTAGTGTTTTCAAGAGTAGTCATTTTTTTGTATTTTTAATAAATAAAGCAAACTTGTAAAACTAATTTTTTGTGTTTTTGACAAAGAAACAAGCAAACAAGGCAAAAGTAAACTAAGCAAAACAAAAACAACAAAGTAAATAGATTGGTTATGAGGAACTCCCCTTGTGAAGATGTCCTTGACTCCTCGGCAACGGCACCAGAAAAAGTACTTGTTGACTCGTGTATTAACGAGCTCATTGGGGAACCCCAAGAGGAAGGTATGATGAGCACATCAGTAAGTTTTACCTCAGTTATGAAACCAAGGTTATCAATCCAGTAGGAGCAAGGAAACACCCCAAAGGTGTAGCTAGCTCAACTTTGGCAGGGCGCACTACCGGTGCCAGCGGCAACGTGGAAACCTGCACAACACAACCACAAAACTCTATCCCCAACTTGTGATGAGGTTGTCAATCTCACCGGTTTTGCTAAAAACAAAGGATTAAACGAATCGAGTAGAAGAAAGTAATAGTTTGCAGAAAGTAAACACAAAGTAGTAAACAGTTGATTGTAGATTGGTAGTAAAAGAAAGGACTGGGGTCCATAGTTCACTAGAGGTGGCTCTCCTTAAGATAGATGACATGTTGGGTGAACAAATTACAGCGGGGCAATTGACAAACATCGAGAAAGCATACAAGCATATACTACTCATCTTGACACCTTTGAGATTCGATTGGGCATTACAACATTACCCATAGACCGCCATCCAACTGCATCTATGACTAATAATCCACCTTCAGGTTATCATCCGAACCCCCGCCAGTATTAAGTTGCAAGCAACGGATAATTGCATTATGAATTGCGTGTAAAGTAAACAATAGGATTGTTCTATGAACAAAGGATTATTGTTTTCTCCCTAGTAGCAACAACACATCTAGTACCTTAGAGATTTTTGTCACTTCCCCAGATTACCAGAGGCATGAACCCACTATCGAGCATAAATACTAACTCTTGGAGTTGCTAGCATCTACTTGGCCAAGATAGCTACTAACAACGGAAAGCATGCAAGATCACAAATAACAAAGACATGATAGAATCAATAATAAATATGAAATAGCATCTCAATATCCATCAAATCCCCGTAAACACAACATGTAGAATTACAAATAGATGATCTTGATCATGAACGGAGTTCACAAGATCTAAACATGAAAGCACAAAGGAGGAGAACCAGCCATCTAGCTACTACATGAAACCGTACTCCAGAGATGAACTACTCACGCATCACACCGGAGGCTTGCATGATGATGAAGAAGGCCTCCAGGGTGAATTCCCCTCTCTGGCAGCGTGCCGAGAAGAGCTTCAGATCCCTCCCGATCTAGGGATGGAGATGATGGCGGCTATAGACTCTTTCGTGGATTTTTGATCGGGTCCTTAGGGTTTCCGTATCATGGGCAATATATAGGCGAAAGGAGAGGCCGAGGGGGTGCCTGGGGCGGCCAGACCACCCCCTGACGCGGGCCAGGTGGTGTGGCCGGGCCCCAGCCCCTCTCCATCTCGTATTTTGGCTCCAGGTGTCCCTCGGTGAAAAACTGACTTTGGCTTTTGTCCCGTCCAATTCCGAGAATATTCATTTTCTGACTTTCCTGGAACCAAAACAAGAGAAAGCAAAAATGGCACTATGGCTCTTGTTAATAGGTTAGTCCAAGAAATCATATGAAAAGTACTCCAAAGTGTGGACAAAACATAAGAAAGTAGATAAAACCAAGCATGGAACATCAAAAATTATGGATACAGTTGCAATGTATCAGCCAGCTGGTGCCTGCCCCGTGCGGTGGGCATTATTTATCGCCCAGTTTGGCTGGGCTGGTCAAACTAGCCCTATTTGCTGTCTTTTTCCTATGGCTTTTTCCTAGGCCAATTTCCTCCGGGATTTTGGCCTAATGATAAAGTCACTTTATAAATTTGAATTCAAATATTTATTTAGTATATATTAATTCACAATTAACATATAATAAATGCATATTGTAAATTGCCATTTATCCGAAACTCCTTCCGGTCTTTTCCTTTCTTTATTTCTCCGAACAACTTCAGATCTCTTTGGAACGATTATGATTTCTCTCTCTTCTATGATTTCATCCAGTAGGATGATCTCCAAGTGTCGTATTGCCTTTAAGCATGTTTCCCTCGGTTCAGGAGTACTATGGACATGATCTATATCAATGATCAATAGAGGGACTGGGATGCCCATGTAGACCCCTATGCACTCCACGATTCTCCATTGTATTCAAACCTGAAACGATATATCTCGATACCTTGTTCAAGATTTGATCATCGGTATCCCGATACCTTGTTCAATCTTGTTTCCAACAAGTATTAATTTACTCATTTCGTGAAATACCATCTCCATGACCTAGTCATGTGTTGCGCAACATAGATGTAATTCACTGAGTGGGCCCAGTTGTATCTTCCCGTCACACAGGAGAACAATTCTCGCTCTTGAAGCATATTGCCTCTACGTGCTCCTTCGGATACCCAACATGCACCTTTATGGCCACCCTTTTACGAGATGATGTCTGATACAGTCAAAGCACCCTCCGGTAACGGTGATTGATATGATCTCACGGTCTAAGGATTAGGACAATCTGTTTCTTTGACAATTGCAATGTGAACTAAGTGACATGATAGTGTTGCAAAAATCATTGGTGGGAAGTGTCCATCACATCATTCCAGATGATATGACTTTATTGTCAGTGACTTTTGTTTAGCCCATGATCAGGAAACCTTGACTATCATCTGCCCAATGAACTAGTTGAATAGAGGCTACTAGGGACCTGGGTTGTTTGTATACCACACTTGTATCAATGTTTCCGCTTGATACAGTTATAGCATGATATAAAACTATTATGAACTAATGAGATATGATAATCTAGGGACCTGGGTTGTTTGTATATCTCCTTCAGTCTCCCACTTGCACTAGAGTACAAATAATCTAGTTGCATTACTACTAATCATAAACCATATCTCATATGTGTTTATTGATCATGCTTGCTCATGGAGGACTTCCTGCCCTAAACCCGTTTCACCAGATTCATAAGGTCCTATTTTGCAAATCATTAATGTCAACCGTTTGACATTCACACCATTATCATATAATGTGTTTTAGCATTCTGGTGATAAAGTGAGACTTCCGTTTTCTAGCTTATACAATGATGATCTATCAGTCAATAGAAATTTTAAGATATCATGTATAACTATAAAGCACACTTAGTCAAAAGTCGAACTTTCTCCGGACCAAAATTATACTTGCTAATATTGAAATATCCTAATACTTCTATATCTATGTAAATTCTAATCAAAGTGATTCCTTTCACTTTGATGTCTAGCCACGCTTGCGTTGCATTCAAACTTAACTTCGATTCAGTGATTCAGAAATCACTATAAAATCATTGTTCTTCATAACTAAGAACATGGGTCACATTATGTCAAGTATAAACAACAGGGGTTTTACTTTGGAAAACTATGGCTAAGGCATAGTTGATGCAATGCATCCCTTTTTCCCCATTTTAACCATTGTCGTAAACATCGAGTCATTACTCAATACTTCTCCTAATCATTCAAGTAAGAACCAATTCTTTGCTTGAATTCATTCTGAACTCCTTTCAGAATCTCAACTAGGTCCTTCTGAACACTTTCAGAATTCTCCAAGTACTTTGACATTTTAATGTTCATTAAGCACCTTGATCCAACCACATAGATCCACTATATATGCTTAATTTCATCCATCTAATGATCTAATCATTCCTAACACCAAACAAATTGTTCACTAATATGTCGATTACATATTCTAGAACATTGTCACACTCCCATTCAAATATTTCATCAATATTTGATATTCTAGGATGTCACTCATCTCCCACTCAAATATGTTGTCCACATATTCTATTAGGGAAACCTTCTTAGCTCCCACTCAACTTGCAGACTTTTCTCGATAATCCTGGCAAATCCAAAATTCTTTGATCTTGCATCAAAACGAGAATTTCTATTACAAGACTTCAGCAGTTCCCGATTGATCAAAACCTGCCTGTTGTACCAGTTACAACCTTTCTCTTCATACTCTTGAAGACTTTGCAGTTTTGAACAGTCCTTTACCAATTTCCAATCTGGACTTATTTGTTGATTAAATCCAATATACATTAAGCATTTGTCAAAACAGCTTTGTGACAAAAAAACCTTTTATGTCTTCCTTTTAAGTTTCATTTCCATCCTTTTAACTTTGAAGTTTATTGGGAAGGGTTAAGTATGTTCCATTACTTAATGAGATCAAGTAACTTTTACTTCATAATCTCAAATGTTACTTAATTTGGGATTTCATGACTTTGATTCATTTCTTGTACTTAGGTCCATCAAACTTTTTTTGTAGTTCGTAGGTATGTCTTATTCCAATAATAGGACAAGTGAATCAAGAATGGAATTCTGCAACTGGCAGAACAAGTTCTTGAATCCTACCAAGTATTAGCTGAAACACTTTATGATCAAATCATTCTAGTTTCCCTCTATTTGTAAAGTTCATTTCCGGAACATATTCCATCTTTTAAGATATCATGTATAACTATAAAACACACTTAGTCGAAAGTCAAACTTTCTCTAGACCAAAATTATACTTGCTAATATTGAAATATCCTAATACTTCTATATCGATGTAAATTCTAATCAAAGTGCAATCCTTTCACTTTGATGTCTAGCCACGCTTGCGCTGCATTCAAACTTAACTCTGATTCAGTGATTCAGAAATCACTCTAGAATCCTTGTTCTTCATAACTAAGAACGTGGGTCACATTATGTCAAGTATAAACAACATGGGTTTTACTTTGGAAAACTATGTCCAAGGCATAGTTGATGCAATGCATCCCTTTTTCCTCGTTTTAACCATTGTCGTAAACATCGAGTCATTACTCAATACTTATCCTAATTGTTCAAGCAGGCCCGGCCCTGAGCCGGTGCAACCGGTGCGGGGGCACAGGGCCCCCAATCGCTAGGGCCTCCACCCACGTGCATCATGTACAGCTGATTGGTCCTTTGACCCAATCAAAATCAGCCCAAACACAATATCAGCTGAGTCCTTTGGAGGCATTGCATGTACACGCACGCAGCAACTGTCACTAAAGAAAATAAAGCATCGTCCGCATTGACTCGTCGAGGTAGCTCGGATCGACTTCTCCTCTCCGCTCTCGCCTCCTCGTTGTCCTCCCATGTTCCCCCAATCACCACCGTGATGGAACTATGCTCCCTATCGAGATATCTAGTCGTA
>CM042695.1:0-88791 GCA_023614405.1 Avena insularis | reverse complement strand
TATGCTTGTATGCTTTCTCGATGTTTGTCAATTGCACTGTAATTTGTTCACCCAACATGTCATCTATCTTAAGGAGAGCCACTTAGTGAACTATGGACCCCGGTCCTTTCTTTTACTACCAATCTACAATCAACTGCTTACTACTTTGTGTTTACTTTCTGCAAACTATTACTTTCTTCCACTTCGACACGTTTAATCCTTTGTTTTTAGCAAAACCGTGAGATTGACAACCTCATCGCAAGTTGGGGATAGAGTTTTGTGGTTGTGTTGTGCAGTGTCTCCACGCTGTCTGCATGTAGTGCGCCTACGCTCAAAGTTTAGCTACACCTTTGGGGTGTTTCCTTGCTCTACCGGATTGATAACCTTGGTTTCATAACTGAGAAAACTTGCCGATGTGCTCATCATACCTTCCTCTTGGGGTTCCCAATGAGCCTGTTATCACAGAGTCAACAAGTACTTTTTTCTGTGCCGTTGGGAGTCAAGGACATCTTCACAAGGAGTTCCTCATAACCAATCTATTTACTTTGTTGTTTTGTTTTGCTTAGTTTACTTTTTGCCTTGTTTGCTTGTTTCTTTGTCAAAAACACAAAAAATTAGTTTTACAAGTTTGCTTTATTTATTAAAATACAAAAAATGACTACTTTGAAAACACTAAGTTGTGTGACTTCACTAGCACCAACAACAATGATTTTATGAGCACACCTATTGCTCCACCTATTCCTACTTTCTTTGAGATAAAACCTGCTTTACTCAATCTTGTTATGAGAGAATAATTTTCTGGTATTGGTAATGAAGATACTGCAGCCCATCTAAATAATTTTGTTAAACTTTGTGAGATGCAAAAGCTGTTGAGGTTGTGACATAGAAAACAAAAAATTTCCTACGATGGGAACTATACGCCAGAGATCCTCTACTAGATACAAACGGGTGGATATACATCCATGGAGCTTTTACATGTAGAACAACAAAGCTTTGTTAGCAGATGGAACTTCGTGAGATCGCGCTGTGATCATACACTTGCCGATCTCAAGATAAGTGATGAAGTCCAGCGAGGTCCGGCTCCGGCCGTCCTTCAGATCCAGCTCAGCAAGTCAGCACCACCAAGTCCCTTTTTGCCAAAGCAGCGGTGCGTAAATCGATCCACCTGCGTCCGTTACCACGACTGACCTCACGATCCCTCACTCCAGCAAAGCGGCCGAGAAGCAATAACTCCTTCCGGATAAAACCCGCAGGGAACATGTATCACAAAGCTGTCGAGACCATGGAAAAATACAGAGGGAAGATCCTTCTGAGGTGTGAGGAAGAAGAATTGAGAGGGGGTTTTATAGGAAGGAGGAGGTGTCCCTTCACCTCCCCCATTCATGTGTGTTGGTAACCCCCCTCCCGATAAAATGCTTCCACATTCTTTTAAAAGTCTCGCTAAATGCATTAAATTCTCAGAATTAATGCTCTCTCATTAATAAAACTCTTTTATTAATTTTATTCAGAATTTTTGTTAATTACTGAGTAACAAACATTCACATAAAACCCCGCAACATTTTCAATATTACATGCGAGAACCAATTTTAGAAAATAATTTCACCGAAACAGTTTAGGTGTCTATTGGAAATAATTCAGTCGCTTAACCGTCTTTTATCTGAAACATATTTGCTCCAAATGGTGTGGTATCCCTTAAATTAATGTCACCCACATGGTTGGCGAATAATACGAACATAGTCGCGAGACCCTACTAGATCAATAATGTGGCCGGGACACCGGGAATCCGTCACCAGGCTCCCACATATTCAGCGATGACTCTTGTGATCGTGTGAGCCTTCTTCGTGTAACTAAATCCTTTTGTCTCATGATATAATACATATAGAGATTTGATCGCCGGTATCCAATACCTAGTTTGATCTAGATTCTGAAACCTTTTACTCTTTTTCTCGTTCGATGATATAACATTCTAGTGATCACATCACTTGCTTGCAAGCTTATCTTAATTGTGATATCCTTAGGAGAACAAAGTATATCTATCAGGTCATCAGGGATGGACAAATCGCGCTCTTGATCCATGAGCCTCAACACCTTAAACCTTTAGACCCACCTTTATAGTCACCACATTCTGATTGTGATGTTTGATGTTATCAGGTACTCTTACGGTGTTAGCAATTAGCATGATCCTCATGGTCTATGACTAAGATTATCATATGATGTAATATAAATAGCAATGACTGATCGTAATGCTATACATTAGGATGAATGTTCATCACATCATTCCACCAATGTCGTGATTCCTCGCGTATTAACAACATCCAATGTCCATGATCAGGAAACCTTTGATCATCTTGTTAATCAACAAGCTAGATTTATATGAGATCTTGAAATTTACTAGGAACTTTGTATTTTGTTTATTAAATACATGTATTAACATTTCCAATTAATACAATTATAGCATGCAAATAAATATTTATCATAAACATGGAATAAAAGATAATAACCACTTTATTACGCTTGCCTTGGGCATATTCCCTTCAGCCTCTCCACTTGCACTAGAGTCAATAATCTAGTTTGAAAACTTTCCGTATTTGAAATAACTGATGGCTTCTTCCGGTGTTGCATATACGCTAGCATTGCTAGTGGTTAACACATAATCTCCTGGATCTGGCGATTTTTAGGCTCAGGTGTATTTGCATGTCTTTGTGTCTCTCACGCATCACTCATTCTCAAATGAGATGGCATTGTATAAATTTGGTCCTTTGGTGAGACCTTTAGTTTGTTCACGGGTTAAAATATGTTGATATTATTGTCACAATATATCTTGATAGTAATATCCCACTTTGAAATCCACACCCTAGTTTGATAACAAACTACTTGACACAAATGCCCTCCTTGGGTCGCCACTATAGCAGGTCATATACTTTAGCCTTTTGTTGTAGTATCCATAATGTTTCCAACTTTGGAATTTATCCAAATCCATCATGGAACATCCTTTCAATTACAATGTGCCACCATAGTCCAAATTGAGATAAATTTAATTTGTATCTTGTGACAAAAACTAGTATCAATGTAACACTTTTACAATGAACTACCTTTAATCTTATTTGTCACTTATACATGATATATTCTTAGATTCTTCCAAAGCTCATAAGAATATCTTTACTATTGTCCAATGATCATCTTTATATGAATCATTCTGTATAAAAAGCTCATAACATTTAGAGCATAGGACATTTGATATATACATACTTATAGTATAATCGATCAAAATCTTCATGTGATTTTACTCACCAAGCGCTGAAACACTTCTGAATCTTGATACAGGTTCTTCCATGCAGCAAGAACCTTTCTTGTTGTTTCCATATTGAACCCTTTCAATATCTCATATATGTCTGCACCAAGCTAACCATATTAGTTTCATTAATCTATCCATATAGATATTGATGCCAAATATTCTGGGTTTGAACAAGTCTTTCATCGAAATCTTCTTTTAATGAAATTTTAACTTGTGTTAATACAAGATACATCATTTCTAATCAACAATATGTCTCTCTACATAATGTATTAGAAATATGTCTCAACGCCTCCCACTTAATTTCTTGTAGATGCAAGCATCTTCATCATCTCCATGGAATTTAAACTTTCCTTTTGGCCAATGTTCATCATGGTTGAAGATTCCGACTTCGCTTATGCTTACTTCAACTATTGAAGTTTGTATGCCTCTTTTAGTGGTTTCTTTTGAATTAACAAAACCCTTCGGACCGTAATGCTTGGCCTACAAAAGAATACCCAGTAACCATCATTCTATTAGAAGAACATTGTTTTGTTTATTCAACTACTTTTATATAACAAATTATATGTGTAGTGGTTGCTACATTAATCTGCATGTTGACTAAATATAAGCCATATGAAAGCTCAAATCTTGTCATAGTCAACTCCTTGAACATTGCCGTAAATTTCTTTTCCTCTCGACACATGTTTCCAGTATTTCATTACAGATGTTAAACATCCATGTATATTCTTTTTACAACCAAACACTTCCATTTATAGCTTCACACCTTTCCCAGGAGGGTCTTCCAAGTTAAGAAACTTGATTTCTCGTATGGATACTATCATATATTGCGATTCTATGACTTCTAGTCATTTTACTTCTGTGAGTCGTGGCCCATCATCGCTTCTTTGCATGTAGTCGGTTCATCATTGTCAAAACAATAATGACTTCATGATCAAATCACACTATTTGATTCTTACCACCCAACACGGTTCAATAGAACTCTAATATCCGAGATCACAACCTTTGTAATCACGGAACCATGAGCATTGTGGCTTACTCGACACTTTCCTCCGCGCTAGGCCATTTAGCATATATAGCTAAGGTTCAACAACCTTATCAAAGTTCTATTGTCCTCCCACTTAACTTTTGCGAAAAACCTTCTCAAGAAACTTGATGTTCCAAGTAACAAACTCTTTTGTCCTCGGTGTTATGGGGAAATTCCAATAAATTCTTTGGGATAACCTACAAAGACGTTTATCCGACTCAAGTTGTAAACATTTTACTTATGCATAGCATACCAAAAATTTAAGAAAAGACAATTGGTTTCATCCCAAAACCATAACTTATATGGTGTCATTTCAACGGATCACGATGGTGCTCTTTACATTGTAAAAGCGGTAGTATCTAAAGCTTCAATCCTTAAAACATAATGGCAGTTTTATAAATGACACCTTTGATCTTACCATGTCAAACATGGTTTGATTTCATCTCTAATATGCCATACTCCTATGGTTTATCGAAACACAAATCATGGAACAATTCCTCAAATCTTAAGTGTTTTGCTAAACATGTAACTCAAATATCTTCCTTTATGATCAAATCATAAACTCTTTTATTTTCTTGTTATAATGATTTTTCACTTCATCTTGAAAGACTTTGAACAATTTTCAAATGTTTCATACTTCTTCCTTATTAAGTAAATATATAGATATATTCACTCAAATTTCTGGAGAAAGCATATGAAGCAAAAGATCCATCGCATATGGCTACACATAATGGACTATGCACATCAACATGCACAATTTCCAATAAGCTAGTCATCCGTTCCTCTTTGGCCTATGAACGGAGTTTCAATTATCTCGAGGAAAGTCTCACAAGCGTCATTGATCAAAATCAAAGACTCCAAAAATCCATCAACATGGAGTTTCTTCATGTTTTCTTTCCAATATAATTCAAACAGCGATGTCACTTCACAAGTGATCTTTTCAATCATTTGTCTGACATTTGAGCAATAGTGTTTATGGATGTGATTTCTCCCACTAGACTTGTAAAGTTCATTCATCCTTTATGGAATACGGTAATTATTTGAACAACCATTGTTCTCGTATCTGGGAACAAAATAACAAAAACAAATCTTGAAGGCTAGGTTTGACGACAACGAAAAACACAATAACACTTTATTTGTTTTCGATGAACATCATCACTTATTCTCTTGCTAGTTACTTAGTCCATTGCAGTTTAGGAATTGTGTTGTCCTGTATGACACTTCATACCAACCAATTCGGTATCCAATACTGGTATCCAATACCTAAGAAACACATTGTTTAACAAGAAAGGAATACAACCATAATGTGTATATCTTCTATATACCTAACTATGACATGTCCAACCTTTATTTTCTGCCAAATATTTTATAGATTCTCTTTCAGCAATTCCTTTTCTTTAAAAGAATCTATCAACATCAATAGTGGTGTCATTCACATGATGATAGTACAAAGTGTATATAGTCAAATACTAATACCTTTGGACTTGCACTTTGAAGTGGATCACCATCATCAAGTGTTTGGTGTTCTTTCAAAAATCCATTCTTTAGTAATCTTTTAGTGCAGTAAACATTTTACTTACATCTTCAATTCATTGTTATCATGAAAACTTTCATGATCAAGCTACTATAGCCTATAAGGAAGAATGACGAGTATACTTTTAGTTCGCGAAACCTTTTGGGAGATTCGGATGCTTAGCATCTCCATCCTTCACAAATTCTCATACAATATGAGAACATGTATTTTGCTAAATAATACTCTATCATAATGCAACCAAAAACATTGTTTCAGATATCACAATATCTTTCACACATGATGGTTTCTGAAACAATTTTCAGCTCCTATATAATCTTGATATGAAAATAACTTTTGAATATCAATAATCATGGAGGCAAACATGATACTTTAGATACTAACATTGGAATTCTTACTCTTGATTTAATACTACTTATTAAACTTCATGGAGTAAATAGAGTTTGCTAAAAGTTTGCAATAGGACTTATAAACTTTAAATTGACATTCAAAACAATATGATACCAGTTCATCAAGTAAATATCTAGAATTCTATAGTTCTATTATCTCAATTAAAAATAAGCATAAGGTAGTAAACAGATGCCATTGTCTACAAATAAAATATGCGAATTTACTTTGATTTAGTTTATAACAAATTGAGTTCGACTAATCCAAATTAGAAATGAACTCCCACTCAAAAACGACATCCCTCGTGCCTTTTTGGTGATTACATGAACCAAATCCACTACACCAAGTCCGATCATCACGTGAGTCGGTGTAGCTTCAAAGGCGAGCATCAATATGGGCATCATATCAACTATATGACTCATGCTTAACCTTTCGGTCCATGTTTTAGGCTGTAAGTAAGAACCTTAGTACTGCATGTGTAAACTGTCTTACACCCGTTTGTATGAAAGCGTGAGTCAGTACACCGATCATCACGTGATGTCTCAAACACGATCCATAAAAGGTTCATACTTAAGAAAGAACACATTTTATCTTGATATTTAAATGAGGGATCATCTTATAATGCTACTAAACACTAAACTAGCAATATAAGATGCAAACATCTAATGTGTAAAGTGAGATGATATGGTCCATGCATTTGATCTCTATCATATACATCATGGTATGATCTCTATCATTCCTTTGTGTGTAAGGCCAAGGTCTATGGAACTTACACGTTAGGTGTGTTGTAAGAGTATCTATCATACATCTACTTACAACATTACCATATCCGACACTAGCCAACGATCTAAACTAGACGCCTAATTTAACCATTGCAAGTTTTATGTGGCTTAGGGCTTCCGGAGATAGAACAGTTTTACCTACAACATGGAACCACAACGAGGATAACCAAGTTATTACCAACTCGTTGTAAATCAGATATTGACTATAGTAGGAGAGACAGACACCCACCACTTATGCAAAACTAGTTGCATGTCAGTGGAACCGGTCTCATGTCACGATGACATGTAAGGTTGGTCCGCCGCTTCATCCCACTATGCCACCAATATCCAAAATACATGAAAGAAGCAATAACATGATCATCATCACCCACATATAAACATATGTGTACTACCCGCAAAACACCCACGCATAGATCAGGCTCGATACCTTGTTTTGGGTTCGCAACATAGAAAACAAAAATTTTCCACGATGGGAACTATCAAGATCTATCTACTAGATACAACAACGGTGGATATACATCGATGGAGAACTTACCTCAAGACAACAAAGCTTTGTTAATGAGATGGAAATCGTGGATGATGTAGTCACACTTGCCGATCTCAAGATCGTGATGAAGTCCAGCACGTCCTTCAGATCCAGCTCCAGCAAGTCCAACACCACCAAGTCCAGCACCGCAAAGCAGCGGTGCATTCGTGATCACACACACGTCTGGTACCACGACAACCTCCGTCCCTCGCTCCAGCAAAGCAGCAGAAGCAGCAACTCCTTTCCAGATAAAGCCACCGGGAACATGTATCTCGCTAATCCGAGACCATGGGGGAAAATACTAGAGGGGGAGAGAGATCCTTCACGAGGATGTGTGAGGAAGAAGGAGTGAGAGGGGGCCTTTTATAGGAGGAGGGGAGGGTGTCCCTTCACCTCCCCCATTCATGTGGTGGTAACCCCCTCCACATTAAAATGCCCCTTCACATTCTCTTTTAAAGTCTCCACTTTAAATGCATTAAATTTCTCCAAATTTAATGATCTCTCATTTAATAAAACTCTTTTATTAATTTTATTCAGAATTTTGTTAATTACTTTAATTAACAAACATTCACATAAAATCCCCTGCAACATTTCAATATTACATGCAGAACCAATTTCAGCAATTTCACCCGAAACAGTTTTGGTGTCTATTGAAATAATTCCAGCGCTTTCTTTAATCTTTATCTGAAAAATATTTGCTTCAAATGGTGTCGGTATCCCTTAAGTGTGTCACCCTACGGTTCGCGAAAAATGCATATGATCGAGACCCTCTCCATCAATAATCAGCGGACTGGAGATCCGATCGACTCCCACATATTCAACGATGACTCTTGTGATCGTGTGAACCTTTAACGTTGTAACTAAATCCCTTTGTCTCATGATATAATACATGTCCGAGATTCGATCATCGGTATCCAAATACCTAGTTTTATCTCGTTACCGACATGCACTCTTTTCTCATTCCCGTGATGTAACATTCTAGTGATCACATCACTTGCTTGCAAGCTATCTTAATGTGATATCACCAAAAGGGCCCAGAGTATATCTATCCGTCATCGGGATGGACAAATCCCACTCTTGATCCATGAGCCTCAACATATCACCTTCATAGCACTGAACCCACCTTTATAGTCACCCTGTTACGGTGTGACGTTTGATGTTATCAAGATACTCTTCTGGTGTTAGCAATTAACATGATCTCATGGTCTAAGGACTAAGATTACTTCGTATGATGTTATAGCAATATAAACATAATGACTCTGATTGTAATGCTATACTTCGGATGAATGTTCATCACATCATTCCACCAATGTTGTGACCTCGTTATTAACAACATCCAATGTCCATGATCAGGAAACCTTGATCATCTTGTTAATCAACAAGCTAGTTTATATGAGACGCAGTACTAGGAACTTTGTATTTTGTTTATTAAACACACATGTATTAACGTTTCCAATTAATACAATTATAGCATGCAAAATAAACATTTATCATAAACATGGAATAAGATAATAACCACTTTATTATCGCCTCTCGGGCATATTCGCTTCAAAAGCATAGAGATATAGATGGAGATATTATTAAGCTTAAATTGTTACCTTTCTCTTTGAGAGGAAAAGCTAAAGAATGGTTGAATTCCCTAACTAGGAATAGTATTGATTCTTGGACTAAATGCAAAGATGCTTTTATTAGAAAATACTATCCTCCTGCTAAGATTATATCTATGAGAAGTGAAATAATGAAGTTTAAACAATCTGATAATGAACATGTTGCTCAAGCTTGGGAAAGAATGAAATCTTTGGTAAAGAATTGTCCCACTCATGGACTGATTGCTTGGATAATCATCCAAACTTTTTATGCAGGATTGAGCTATTCTTCAAGGAACCTATTGGATTCTACTGCTGGAGGTACCTTTATGACCATTACTTTGAGTGTTGCAACAAAGCTTCTGGATAATATGATGGTTAACTATTCTAAATGGCATATTGATGGAGCTCCACAAGGTAAGAAGGTAAATTCTTTTGAAGAAACCTCCTCCTTGAGTGATAAAATTGACGTTATTATGTCTATGCTTATTAATGGGAAAGCCCATATTGATCCAAATAATGTTCCTGATGACCCACAAGTATAGGGGGGTGTATCGCAGTATTTTTGATAAGTAAGAGTGTCGAACCCAACGAGGAGCAGAAGGTGCTGGCTAGTGGTATAGATCAGGAATTCTCTGCAGATACTTAGCAAACGGATTTTTAGGGGTTTTCGATAAAGCAAGTAAACAAAGTACGAGTGAATAAAAGACAGTAGGAATAAATGCAGCAAGTGGCCCAATCCTTTATACAGCAAAGGACAAGCCGGTTGTATTTCTATAGATGACCAAACATTCTCGTGGACACATGGGAAGACTGTCAAGTGCTTTCGCTTCATATAATCGATTAATCTTCTCTAGGTTGCTAAGTGTTGTGTGGGTGAACCTGTGCTAATGTACCGTCCCATCCAAGACTTAATACATACTTGTGATTAAACCCCCTTGCAAACATCCGTAAGTACAAGAAAGTAATTAAGGTAGAAACCTAACCACGACTTTAAACTCTAAGACCCTTACGTCCCCTTACGCAATGGTTTTAACGGGGTTCAGGTTTACATCACTCCGCAACCCCTACGATTAGTAGCCAAATACACAATGCATTCCCTAGGCCCATATAGGTGAAGTGTCATGTAGTCGACGTTCACATGACACCACTAGAAGAAGTACACAACTTAAATAACAATCTATTGAATCTTTCTCAATGCAACTCCAGTACTAACAACAAGACTTCTCCCATGTCCTCAAGAACAAAATGAACTACTCACAAGACATCATATGGATCATGATCAGAGGTGGAATAATGATGTATAACAATCTGAACATAAACAATAATTCAACGGTTCACTCAATAGCATCAACTACAAGGAGTAATCAACACCGGGAAAGTTTCCCCTATGAACTATGGCAAGATTCAACCAATTGTTACAGCAATATGGAGATGGTGATGAGGGTGCTGATGGTGATGATGGTGGCGGTGATGATGATGATGATCCCGATGAAGTCCAGCTTGATGGTGGTGTTGATGGCGATGATCTCCCCTCTCCGGGAAGGAATTCCCCCGGCAGAAATCTATCTACCGGAGAGATATTTATCTCTCGGTGTTTTCTGCCCTACAGAGGCGGTGGAATCTTTTTGTGGTCGCTCCCCGAGTCTTAGGGTTTCGTGGGGATGATATATGCCAGAGGGGAGAGGCTGGAGTGGGCCAGGGCGGCCACACCACTCCCTGGCGCGGCCTAGGCCTGCCCGCGCCATGGGGTGGTGTGGGCCCCCAGTGGCCCACCACCACTTCATCTTCCGCATCTGAGTCTTACGGAAAAATAGGATTTTTACGTATATTTTCTCGGATTTTCTGATCTTCATGAATTTTGCCTCCAAACACCTTTTCCATCCGAATCCTGACTGCAGCGGTCCATGCTCCAAAAGTCATCAACCATGCAAAAATAGATGAAATAACAAAAGTATCACCTCTCAATACGAAATATATCAATGAATAATAGTGAATTAAGACATAGAATAGTGATGCAAAATGGACATATCAGTTCCCTTAGACTCTTTGGTTGCTCAAGAAGAGCTAGTTGATGTGAACTTTATCTATCTACTAATTTACCTTGTGGTCATCGTCATAGAAAATTTTTCGTCTGCCATAAAAAGACGATTTTGCCCCAGCAAGTTCAGCGTATTTACCTGCTCTGCCACCGCCAAGTCAACAACTCAGCAGATTCGTTCTCCACAGAACTCTGCTAGCTCTACCCGCGCCCATGGCTACAGGACCCTCCCCCGGTTCTCCGCTTCGATCTCGATCCCCGACGTGTCCGTGGATCCATCTCATGACGCCATGGCTGAAGGCTGCCTCCCCGCTCCTCAGGCCGATCTCAAGCCCCAAGGCGTTAGTGGCTCCGGTGGAGGTCGACCGGTGACGTGTCTACAGGGCCGCAGCGTGTGGGTGTTCTAGGCCGGAATTTAGCTGGTCTCTGCCGGGATCGACGCGGAAAGCTTAGGGGAGGACTTGCCCGTGAAGAATTGGTCCGGGGCAGCGCCGGCTCGCCAGATTTTTTCCTATTCCTTCGTCAATTTGCTCATGTGGTTTAGGTACGCATTTGGTCCCCTGCATAACGAAAGAGATAGAGGTGCTCCGGCAAACCCTACTCCACCCAGATCTCCGGCGTTCCCGCGGTGGCTTCATACGGCACGCCGTGCTACCAACCAGTTGCTGCTACTCGCATGATGGCCTTCATCTCTGTCTCTTGCTCTGAACAATGCGTTCTAATTTATTTATTTTGGAATGGTGCGTTCTAATTGCAGCTCACTCCCACAAAGATACTAGGTATGGTCAAGAGCTGATTGAGGTCAATAGTACCACCTGGTAGTTCTCCCCCTTTCAACCATGTAGTCAATTGCTATTTTGTTTCAGTGAGAGGGCACCATTTCTTTTCGATTCAGTCTTAGTCTCCAGGAGATCCGCGTCAGAGGGCTGCTTGTAAGGTATGCAAATTAATAAGCTTTGACTGCAGCGGTTGCATCTCTATCAATTGAATTTTTGATTCCATGTTCTTCGTTATTGTCAATGGATCAAACCGATGTGAATAAGTGCGGTGGAAAAATCAAGGATCTTGGGTGTGAAATTCATTAGGTTGCTTATCTATGCCAGTTAAAGTTTTTTCTTCCATGTTCAAGCTAAAGGTCGGACAGATGGCCAAGATAAGTATAAATAGCTACACTAGGTCATCCCTAAGTTTCTTGTTTTCTTTTTCTGTTCTGTGGATTTTTGCAGCACGTAGGAAGCACTGATGTGCTGTATTTGTGTTCTTTCCTCTATTGCTAACGTAAATATCCATGGTTTCCATGTGGGATTTCAATGAAGTTGCGGTTACCCCTGAGTTTAGTTCATGCTAATGCCTAAATATATCTCTCCTCTATCAGAAAAAATACATACTTAAGCCAAATTTGATCAGTAAGAGGTGCACCGGACTACAGACTTGGAGAATTACATTGCTTATCCTTTTCTGTTATTAGAATTATCATTCCTCTCAACCATCTCACATACAAAAGGCTTGCAAGTTCACTGGAGATCATCTTCAAATTGAGCTGTTCATGTCGACATTATATGCACTAAGATAATGGAAGCCATTATTTTGAACTTTTACATGGCGGCACGAGGGGAAATAACAGCTCATTGAGGATGGTAGGAGCGCATTTAATAGGTCATCGATGTCAATCAGACCATGTGCGATTCCAGATATGGCTTGGAGAATCAGGCCGCAAGGGATAGGGAGAACAAAGTCCACCACGCTGCCCCAGCGAGTCAACCTCTTGTCCACTGCATCCAGCGAGTCCGGCATTGCCCTGAACCACGCGTTGTCCCCTCTTCTTTGGTAAAGCACAGAAGACGCCCCTCAACCTTGTCATCCAGCTGTATCACAGTTTTCTTTTGTAGGCAAGGTGTTTGGTTAGATGCTTATTATCTGAACTTATGCACACGAGTGCTCTTGGTATTTGCAGGTTATGCTGTTTAACCGTGCACTCCCACAATTGATTTCACTAGCATTCTTTGTCACACTTGAATGAATCCAAGTTTAGATTTCATGACTAAAGTTTTTTTAACATGACTTGTCATGATCGCTGGTGCATTTCAGGCTACTGTTTCAGGACGACTTCACAAATTCGTCGACCTCACCTGATGCTGCTCCAGTTGAAGCTTAAGGAGGACCTATTTGCTTGTTCAGTTATTTTTTTCTGATTTAATTTGCCTCTTCCGTTTCTGCTTGGACTAGCAGCATTCCTAGATTCTGCAACAACAAAGTGCGCGATCAGCACGAGAGCAAATAAACTCTTAAAGATAGAGTAGGAACTGTACCTTGGCTTTGTCCTGTGCTTTTTTGTTATGCCACGCCGAGTTTAGATCGGACTTTGGTGTTAGCCAATCAACGGATGGAAGCGCCAGCTCTATTCGCAAGTGATCAAGGGAGAAAGCTCATTTATGTGTTCTCAACACGCTCAAAACAATTATTTTCAGCAATTAGTGTGAGCTGCTATTTCAATGCCCCTATGCGTCTCGAGAAGATATTCAGGACTTCCACAATCAGATAGCCGAATTGATTAAATTCAGGTGGTTGAGAACATGTTGTTCTTATAAGCTGAAAATTAATTTTCTAGCTTCAGCATGTCTATGCCATTACTACTATTTTCATGCAAAAAATAGACGGAAAACACTTGATCATTTTCAAAACTATGACCTCTTATTCTCGGAGCTGATGTTTGGTGGCTATACACTTCCATGGAGTATCTCAAGGTTGATTATATATTAACTAATTGATAACGTGCACACACAGGCTACATAATTTACCACCGGAATTATCTGGCTTTTCAAAAGCATCAAAAATGTTGTTTGGGGTAAGACGGTGCTATGTAAATTTTGCAAGAGCATATTATCATCTTCTGTATTTACATCAGTCTCTTCAAGTTTGAGGGAAAATACTGTCAGTGTTGTATGAATCAGGTTATGCTTGATACTTTTTTTCCAAAAAAAAATGATGCATGATAATTCATGAGATCCCTTTTCGATGGTCGATGCTTGGCTTTGGTAATCATTTTATGATTTTTTTGGTTCTGTAGCAACGCACGGGCACTTAGCTAGTAAGAAACAATAATTTTAGCAACAATGCCTATAGGAATAATTTTGGTAACAACAATTATAGGCCATATCCTCCCAACAATGGTAATGCTTATGGAAATTCCTACAACAATAATAGGAGTGCTCCTTCTGAACTTGAAGTTATGCTTAAAGACTCTATTAGTAAACAAACTGCTTTCAATGAAACTATTGAGAAAAAACTCTCTAATGTTGAAAGAAATATAGCATCTTTGGCTGAAGCTCAATCTTCTTTGAATAAAATGGTTGCTAAACCTGAAACTATTGATAATCCCTTTGCAGCTACTAATGCCATACAAGTAAGAATTGATTAAAAATGTTAGACTATTAGCTGAATTGCATGCTAAGTGAGAAAGAAAAGATGAAATTGCTAAAAACATTAGTGTTTCTACTATCACTACCACTAGTGTTGAGGCTAGTAATAGCTCTACTACTTTAGATGATAATTATGATTTTGATCTTGATGGTTGCAATATCTCTGAAGTTATTAAGTTCCTACAAAAACTTGCTAAAGTCCTAATGCTAGTTCTATGAACATGGCCTTTACAAAACACATTACTGATGCTCTCATAAAGATTAAAGAAGAAAAGATGAAACATAAAGCTTCTATTCCTATAAAACAATAAGATGGTTGGGAACCCATCATTAATATGAAAGTGAATGATTTTGATTTCAAAGCTTTATGTGATCTTGATAGTAGTGTTTCTATTATGCCTAGAAGGATTGATGATATGCTTGATTTGCCACCACTTGAAGATTGTTATTTGAATGTCCCACTTGATGATAATGCTAAAAAGAAACTCATGGGGAGTATTAATGATGTTCTTACTATGGTTAACAATGCCTATGTCCCCGTTGATTTCTATGTTTTGGATGTTGAATGTAATGCTTCTTGTCCTATTACTTTGGGAAGACCTTTTCTTAGAACTGTTGGTGCCATTATTGATATGAAAGAATGCACCATTAAATATCAACTCCCACTCAAGAAAGGTATAGAACACTTCCCTAAGAAGAGAGAGAAGATTTCTTTTGCCCCTCCTATGAAAACAAAATTTGCTCTTAATGCTTCTTCATTTGAGAACACTTGATTCTTTTTCTTGCTTCTTATGCCTAACTTAAAGGCGTTAAAGAAAAGTACTTATTGGGAGATAACCCAAAAGTTTTAGATGAGTCTTGGAAGTTATTACTTTGGTAATAATCGCTCCTTATCCTTTTTATTTGCTTTTTGTACCAAGAGTAACCTCTAATGAGAGAGAAGTAATGATTGGGAAAGTTGCTGTCTCGAAACAGATTTTTGTGCTTCACCGTAAAAATTCGTGTAAAATCTTTGTACATCCTTTTGAGGCGTGAATTTTTGTGCTTCTGACCCAGGTTGTTATCTAACTTTCGTTAGTTCAACACTTTTCGATTTGAGCAACATAAGGTCTTCGAAAAAATTGGTTTTTACCTGCTGGTCTATTTTGACAGATTTCTGCCATTATTTGCATTTGCTTCTTGTTGGTTCCTTTTTGAGTTCTTTTGGGGAATTGAGATTTTTTAGGGAAGTGCTTCAGTAGCTTGTGTTTTAATGGAAGTTTTATTGGTGTTGGAACTGAACCTAAAGACCTATTATCTTGAGTGCACTAATGTTGCTAATAAAGATTGTGTGAAGTTTTGTATGAAGGAAAAATTTCAGGTGTATGGAAGGAATGAGTAATGAGATGAAGGATGGACTAAAGCTCAAGCTTGGGGATTCCACGTGTGTCACCCCAAGAAATATCCAAGAAGTACAAGCGTCAAAGCTTGGGGATGCCCAAGGCATCCCCTTCTTCATCAATAAAAATCCTAGGTTTCTTCCAAACACTTCATTTTTATTGTTTCTTGCATAGTTGTGTTGTTCTTGGAGCGTCTTCTTTTTCGTTTTCGTTTTGGTTTTTCGTTTTCTTTGGTTTGCTTAGTTTGCTGAATAAATTTGTTGGACCCCCTCTTTCATACATTGGTTTTCAAATAGTTTTGTTTGGATTGGAAAAGAGTAGGAAAGTTCATGCTTAAGTGGTAAAGAGAGCTTGTTTTTGACTGTGGCCTATGCTTTGTCATGCCATGCTTGATATTGTTTTGGCTTTATGCTTAGTATTATTTGCTGCAGCATGACTTGTTATAAACAATTGAGATTGCTTAATGTTCCTTGGAAGAATCTTGCATTGTTTTAGCATATTAAAGCATCGTATTATGGTATTCTCCTTTGATGCTTTATTTGGGTTAACTTGGCACATGCTCACACCATGTTATGACTATCCCAAGTCACCATAGCCTTTATGATCCTTTAGTTTTCAACTTGTAGTATCACTTTATGCTTTGATCAATGATGTTTTGTCGCTCTGCATGATTATGGCCATTATTGCTCTCTTAGTTTGTCGCTCCCAGTCTTTTGCTAAACTCCATAACCAAGTATGAGTTCTACTCATGCATCCAACTCCTAAAACCAAGTTATTCCAAAGAGTCCACCATACCTACCTACTAGCATATGCTATTCCAAGTATATTCATGTTTTTGTCTACCTTCCAAATTAAACTTGTTATGAGAAAACTAGTGATTAAAGCTCTCATGAACTTGATGGCACACTTTACTTTCTTGAATTTAATAAACTTGAACCATTGCGTCCATATTTGTTGCGTATAAGCTTGTGCTTTATAAGTTAAAATTAGCAGAACCATGTATCATGGGGAACGCTTTCAACATTGCACTTACCTTGTACCCCGTTGATATCATGTTCTTTTGCTTATGGATCCTGGCGGTGTGAAATAAAAGGGGAACTTGTAAGATCATGGAGTTTGTATTTGTGTTAGAGAAACGCCTAGGCCGCTAGCCTAAGCCATGCCTAATCATGGTGGAAACTTGTAGCATAACCATAATGAGCACTCTATGAAGCATCCTCAATAAAAACCTATGCAAGTAGCAAATAAAAAGATCGCTGAGATGCTCATTGTCTGCTTGCCTTGTCATTTTGATTATGGGATAGCTCATGTATCATGTGCAAGGGGTACCACATTGGCGGTTCTCTATGATACATATGTACTTACAATGACAAGAGCTTACTTGTGACTAAAGTTAAGTAGCATGAGGTTCGGTCTTTGTAAGTAAGGGGCATGAGATTTTGGTTTATAACTTGTCAAGCATATCCTCTTAGTTGTGTCACTTTAACCTTAATCACCTTCAAGATGCTTATGATAGGGGCAATGAGAGCTGAAAGCTATTAAGTACCATAATTTTTGGAAGCTCTTTATGAGACTTGAATCCCTACTTCCTTCTATGAAGGCCTTTCTTTTACTTTTATGTTGAGTCTCCACCTTCTACCTTTATGCACCTACTTTGAGAGCATTGTGGCCATTCTTAGTTCTATGTGCATTGTCCCAAGACTTGTTGATTGATGCATAACTTTTATATTGCTTGTTTTAAACTATTTGTATCTAGTCACTCTTATGAACTTTGAAGGTGTCATATGCATTTATGTTTGCTACTCTATGAGGGACAAGCTGAATGCCACTATGCTATGTTTTCTTTATGTGAAACAAACAAACGTCTTGCAAAGCATTGCTATTCATGAATCTTTTGTTTGTGCCTTTTCATGTTGCAACATAGTTTCTATGTCTTATTGCTAGAACTTTGTCTTTCATGTTATGATTGAAGTACTATGATCCCAACTTTGAATGTTTTACAAATACTTTGATCAAGTTTATGATGGTGCATGTCACCTCAAAATTATTCTTTCTTTTTATCACTTACCTACTCGAGGAATGAGCGGGACTTAAGCTTGGGGATGTTGATACGTTGCAACCGTATCCATAATTTTTGATGTTCCATGCTTGGTTTTATCTACTTTCTTATGTTTTATCCACACTTTGGAGTACTTTTCATATGATCTCTTCGACTAACCTATTAACAAGAGCCACGATTACTGGTACATTTTACTGCTGTTTTTGGTTCCAGGAAAGTCGAAAATGAATATTCTCGAATTAGACAGGACAAAAGCCAAAGTCAGTTTTTTCACCGAGGGACACTGGAGCGAATAGGAGGCGGAGAGGGGCAGCCCACCACACCACTGGCAGCGGCCAGCCCACGCCTGAGGTGGTGCAGCGCCCAGGCACCCCCTCAGCCTCTCCTTTCGCCTATATATTGCCCCTGATACGGAAACCCTAAGGACCCGATCAAAAATCCACGAAAGAGTTTGTAGCCGCCGTCATCTCCATCCCTAGATCGGGAGGGATCTGAAGCTCTTCCGCACGTCGGGAGAGGGAATTCACCACAGGCCTTCTTCATCAGCATGCAAGCCTGCGGTGTGATGCGTGTGTCGTGGTGGTGTCACAACAGATGCCATGGATAGGCTAAAGGTGGGGACTAATACACTCTAGGGGAATCCAGGGAGGGATAGTGGAGTGATTCTCCACACAGAAGTTTGTATTGCTATTGCTTCAAGATTACAGGTGCTCCTTGAGCTGTATTGGCGAGAGGAGGAAGAAGGGGCTCTCTTACTCTTGCCTACAATTTTTCCCTAGAACCCTAGATCAACTAGCACTCAATCAACCAGCTCTCAACCAACCCCCTCTACCAGAAACCTAGCCCCCCTTATATAGAGGAGGCTCGGTCCCTGCCTAGGGCATACGTGGAGGCATATTCCTAAGAATATGCCTCCTCCCAAAGTGGTAACCCGACCGGGGTGCTTTTCCCCCGCGTCACACATGCTTTAGCGACGTAAGCCTCTACGGCACCTGCGTCAGCCGACATGGGCATCGGCACCCTTGTCGGCCATGACCCGGTGGTCCTGCCCTTGCTTTCTTCGCTCATGCGGTGCGTACCGGACCTTCTCTTTTGACCAGAGAGATTCCTTCCTTCTCTCAGAAGCTAAGTAGGGACCCGGATCATAGTAGATCCGGCCATACCTGTTCCTGCATACAAGTTAGACAAGCACTTCCGACTTACTCCTTAAGTCGGCTGAGACAATGTTAGGTGGCCCCCCCTGGTCCGGGTTACTCCGTGATCCGGCCTGCCTGGTGTTGACCCGGCCAGCATTCGCTTTGGCCTTGCCGAACCTCGGCTAACTCGACCTCTATACCCCGGAGTGACCCTACCCGGGGTTATCCCCCCAACATTAGTCCCCGAAGCTGGTGCGGTCTTAGTTGCCTTGGCTGCTAAGGCCACATCAGGTTCATTTATGTTCGAGCCTTGGACGTTTAATTCTGGGTTAGCTCCTTATCTTGGATTATATGGATTTACGTTCCCTTCGCACATTCCAAGTTTTCACTTGCCGGCCGGGTTACCACTTTGGCTCGGATCCCATGGTTACCATGGTCTGATCTGGGCCTTGCTTCCTTCTCTCATACGCCAACCTACGCGGAGGCTAATCATCACATTGTCTTATTTTAAGGGCCTGCATAGTAACCGTCGCAGTAATTGTCAGTTATCACTGTGCGTGGGTCACGTCATGCCTGCCTCCTCATTTACCGCATCAGCGCGTCACGTCACATGATCGCTTCTGCTCTGTGGCCCTCTGTGTGGATCTTCTCCGATTGGTTGAGGCGTGCGATACACAGCCACACCATGTGGCTCGTTGGCGCATCGTGATCCCACTCACCCTCTCTGGGAGTGGTTAAGTAGCGGAGGGGCTCACCCCTTAGCGTTTTTCCCACTTCTGCGCCCCTCTGCTCACTGCCCTTCTCCTTCGTCTTCCTAGCGACCGCGCCGCCGCCAGTGCTTCTAGCAGCAGCGCCGTCGCCGTGCCTCTGCGTCGCAGCCACCGCTGCGCAACTTCTTAGCCACGGGTCCTCGCCAATCCAGGCCTCAGATCCCCGCCGCCGCTAGCGCCAGCGAGAGCAGTGAATACGAGATGACGGAGGAGGAGCTCATCGTCGCCGAGCAGGAAAGGGAGGAGGACGTCGCCGCGGCAGACCACGGCGCGTGGGCCGGATCATGGGTCTGTCAAGATGACCTTGACTAGCTCTACTGGACCAGGCGCATTCCTGCCGGCGTCGTCGCTCGTCTCCCCTTCACCGAACTGGCCCCCTCACCCAATCCGGGTGAGTTCGTCGTGTTCCTGTCCCACTTCCAACGGGGATTTGGTCTGCCGGTGAGCGATTTCTTCCGGGTGAGTTAGGACCTATCACTTGCAGCCGCACCATCTCCCAGCCAACGCTATCACCTCTCTCTCCGCCTTTGCTTCTACGATCGAAGGCTACACCGGACTATGGCCCACGAAGGAGCTGTGGATCCGGTTTTTCGATTAACGCGTCATCCCCAACATCCAAGTAGAGTCGGAGGATAAGCAGCTCACCCAATTCGGAGCTACCTCCATCTTGCCCTGGAGGCTTTCCGTTTTCCCCCGGGTTACCGGGCTTGACTCCTACAAAGGATGGGCCCGGACCTTCTTCTATGTTCGGAATGAGGGCACTGAAGATTTGATTCGGTTGCTGCCCTATGCTCCGGGTCCACCTGACACGGAATTCTAGGAGGAGGTCCCCAAGAAACCTACAGCTCTGGCCAACCAAGTTAACAAGAGGTTCGCGGAGCTGAAGAAACTCGGATTGTGCAATGAGGATGCTATGATCACGTTCGTGCGCAACCGAATCTCTCCCTCCAGAAGCGCACCCACAAGTTGTGCCACATGAGTTTCGGCCGCGACCCCAACCGGACCTCCTCCTTCGAGTTGAGAAACACGGAAATTTTTTCGCCGGGTTAAGGCTCTTTTCACCACTCACAAGCCGCCGAATGGACGTGGGGAATTGAGCACTACTGTCGTGACAGGCTCCCTCCCGCGGTAAGCTTCGGATCAAATATGTATCGGTTTTTGTTGTATTTTTGACTCTATTCTTCGTGCTTTTTCTCAGATGTTCCTTCAGCAAACTCTTGAGGATGCTACGGACCCGACCCTTAAGTGGGCGCCGGACCGAGAAATCCCGGACGAGGAGGAGCCAGACCAGGAGATGTTTCTCCTTATGACCGATGCTACCAAACGACCTAGCGGTAAATTCTCTTCTCTTAGAGATTGGCCCGATGATGAGGATGACTCGGATGTTGACGTGATTGAACCTGTTGAGGTTGTCCCTCTTTCTTTTGCCTTTCCGGCATCAGCTAACCCCGGTGGGCATATCCACGAGGATCCTCCACTTGCTACGGGCGAGCCGGTTCTGGTGGCGTTGAAGAAGAAGCGCGGAGCCGCATCAAATTCTTCCTCCGAACCTTCTCAGCCCCCCAAAAGGCAAAAGAAGGTCGGAGACAAGACTGCCTCCAAGCGGGCAGGCAAAGCCCCGGCACAAAGGGCTCAGAAACCCAAGGAGTCCGAAACCCCGGATGCGTAAGTCATTTTTCGTTGCATAACTCGCTTTTCCTTGCATCGTGGCAATTTCTCTTCTGACCTTATTTTCTTCTTCAGAGCTCCGGTGGAGGTCCCTCAGAGCGGATCTAGCATCTCTTCACCACTTCGATCCGGCCCTTCTCCTCCTCGTGACGACGAGTCACGTCCGCTGAGCCCTATTCCGGAGGGTTCTGCGGCTGCTCCGGGTTCTGCAGTACCTCGTCAAGAGGAAAGCAACCTCGGAGCAGGAGGGGTCGGTCCGGTCGAGGCGACGGCATCCACCACTTCGGCATTGCCGCAACCAGTAACCACCGAGTCTATCTCAACACCAGCACCAGCAGCAGTTCCAGCACCAAGGAAACCAACAACGGCTCCAAGTTCAGCTACAAGAGCTCTAGTGCCAAGTTCTTCCGCCTCGTCCGAGTCATCTCAACCTCGGCGAGGAACTACTCCAGCAGCCTCTAAGGGGAAATCCACCGCAGTTACTTCTTCCCAGCAAGCTAAGGGCAAAAAGGCTCTAGATGCCACCAAGTCTGCATCTGTCGAGGCTGGGCAGCGAACCCTAGCATCAATGCTTACCAAGAAAACTCCAGCAGCGAAGGATGTTCCTGTCGAGCCAATTGATGCGCAGCAGATGGTTCTGCATACCAGCCCAACTCTTGCCCTAGTTGAGAGGAAAGAAGCTCACGCGAAGGGCTTGGTGGCACCCCATATTCCCACCGGTGAGCGGTACCCTCTGAGCCTTATCGAGTTTGTCATGAACTGGAACAAGGCGGAGTTCCCTAAACGACGATCTCCCGGAAAAGTTCAGCCCCGCAGAATTTTCCGCCCAGATGAATACCGCCGCTAAGGCAATTAACCTCGTGGGGCGAATGATGGAGGTATGTCGTTTCTCCTTTACATGCTGTAGATAATAACCATTAGTCCCCGAGCCTCCGGTGGAGTAGCTTGTTACTCGGCCGGATGCTCATTAGAAAACTAACGTAGCTGGATGTGAACTTCGAATATGCACACACCTAGAGCCGTGTTAAGTTCCACTTGGCCCGGATCTTGTACACTTCAAATATGCACACACCTGGAGCCGGGTTAAGTTCCACTTGGCCCGGATCTTGTATACTTCGAATATGCACACACCTAGAGCTGGGTTAAGTTCCACTTGGCCTGGATCTTGTACACTTCGAATATGCACACACCTAGAGCCGGGTTAAGTTCCACTTGGCCCGGATCTTGTACACTTCGAATATGCACACACTTAGAGCCGGGTTAAGTTCCACTTGGCCCGGATCTTGTACACTTCGAATATGTACCAAGCTCATTTTACACTTCTGTACTTTTTTCAGGTAACCACCAATCGCCGGAGCGCTGAATTCCAACGCCTGCTGGATACCCACAAGATGCTATGCGTAAAACATGTTGCACTTAGTGCAGAACATGAAAAGAGGGGTAATTTTCTCCCTCGGCACTTCTCCGTTTTTCTTCACTTTCTTCCGCCGAACTAATCTCCTCATTCGGTTTCTGCAGCTGGGGTGGAGGCTGAGAACAAGATCATGCGGAAGAACTTGGAGGAAATCCGGGGTATGTCCTCTTTTGTAGGATCTCGTAGTGTTTCCCATTTCCTCTTCTCCTTGGCTCGGCAAACATTCACTCCTCGGCTCTGCCGGGTCAACATACTATTTCAGCATCGCTTGAGGATAGTGTGCCTGTGCCTAATATGATGCTGCATTTTCTCGAACAAGCAGGACAGCATCAAGCCGAGCTGAAGAAAAAGGATGATGAGCTCGCTCTCCTCCGGACTAAGGACAATGAGATTGCCAAGCTCAAGGCTGAGATGGAGAAGATGAAGGCCCAGCACCAAACCAAGCTCCAAAAGGTTGGCCAGAACTAGTGGGAGTTATTATGGATCTCAAGGTCCCGCTAATGATTATTGATCGAAGAAAGTCTTAATCATATCTACATAGTTCTCGAACCTGTAGGGAGACACACTCAAGGTTAACCGACGCATTTAGGCGGATAGGGAACACATGGGAAGTCAATGGACGAACATCGCAGAAAATTGTTCTGATGCGGAAAATTGTTCTGCCGAATCTGCCGAAATAGTTTCGGGGTATAGAAAGGAAGCGAGAGATCAAAATGTTAATGTGTTAATTAAATTGAGTTGCACTAAAACAAGGGAATTAAAGTGCTTTAATGGAAATACCTTTGATTTTTTAGTGGAGATTTAATGGGAGAATTTTGAGTGGAGAATTATGTGAGTGGAAGGGGCACTCACATGAAGAAGCATCACATTCATCAATAGATGGATCATAATAGAAGAAAACTCACTATTATATAACTTAGCTTGCAATAAGTAAAGGAAACACAATAAAGATGCATAAAGTAAATCATAATTGGTAATGGCAAACTTAGCTCTTGGTCGAAGAATAGTTGACAATTTGCAAGAGTTCACAAATAACTGATTTTCAATGATAGCTTTCAAAGTAGTAATCACCAAGATAAGAGCAATGTGCAAAACAAGGAACATAAGAAACATGATTGAATAGATCATCATATGAATGAATGAAACACAACAACTCAAAATACTTGCTGAGGTGATTAAGGTTTCAGCTCTCATTGCCCCTATCATAAGCATCTTTAGGTGATTAAGGTTAAAGTGACACAACTAAGAGGATATGCTTAACATGTTATAAGTTGAAATCTCATGCCCCTTACTTACGAGTACCGAACCTCATGTTACTCAACTTAAGTCACAAGTAAGCTCTTGTCATTGTAAATACGTATGTATCATAGAGAACCGCCAATGGGGTACCCCTTGCACATGATACAGGAGCTATCCCATAATCAAAATGACAAGGTAAGCAGACAATGCGCATCTCAGCGATCTTTTTATTTGCTATTTGCATAGGTTTTTATTGAGGATGCTTCATAGAGTGCTCATTATGGTTATGCTACAAGTTTCCACCATGATTAGGCATGGCTTAGGCTAGCGACCTAGGTGTTTCTCTAACACACATACAAATTCCATGATCTTACAAGTTCCCCTTTTATTTCACACTGTCAGGATCCATAAGCAAAAGAATCATGATATCAACGGAATATAAGTGCAATGTTGAAAGCGTTCCCCATGATACATGGTTCTGCTAACTTCAACTTATAAAGCGCAAGCATATACGCAACAAAGATGGACACAATGGTTCAAGTTTATTAAGTGCAAGAAAGTAAAGTGTGCCATCAAGTTCGTGAGAGCTTTAATCACTAATTTTCACATAACAAGTTTAATTAGGAAGGTAGATAAAAACATGAATTTACTTGGAATAGCAATAGTGCTAGTAGGTAGGTATGGTGGACACAAATGGCATAGGTTTTGGTTTAAGGATATGATGCACTAGAAGCATTCCCTCTCAGTACAGGGTTTTGGCTAGCAAGGCTGGGTAGCAAGCATAAGAGTTGAAGGAAACAAACAAACATACAAGTGATAAAAACAAACATGCAATCTTCCTTGGAAGCACAAAAGATCTTAACTAGAGAATACTAAACTTATGAGAAAATCAAGAAAGAAAGATGATGAAATTATATTTCTTTCAGAGTACTTTTATATTTTTCATTCAACTCTCAAAAATAGTATTGCTACTGACCGAGCCAGGTTTGCCAAAACCAACTAAATTAACTCAATGATCCCAAAGTGATACCAATACTAACGACAAGATCAATCATATAACCATGAATTGAAAACTATTATAGGATATGCAAAAGAGTAAATGATAGAACTTCTCATTAATATTCCATAACGACAACTCACACCAAGGGATACATAGATATCTAACTAGAGCAGGGACACTTCCATAATGCAAACCATCCTACATGATAACTTCTCTATTCTTGATATGACTCTACTAAAAAGGTAAAAAGATAGAAGATAGTGATATGATACCGCGACACTCCCCCAAGCTTGGAACAAACAAAGGGGATGCCAAAACCTGATGACGAATTACTCCTTTGGTGGTGGTGGTGTTCTCTCGTCATCGTCCGACTTCCAAGGTAAGGGCTCCCCATCAACAAAAGACATCATGGTCTCTAGCATCCTAAAACTTGCAGCAGCACTTATGCGTTTAAACCTAACCTCGTACTCACAGTTTTGATTTTGAATGTCGTAGAGCTGTGCTTGCAGTTGGTTGGTTGTTTGGTGGAGTGAGAGAATTTCATCCTTAAGCTCAGCAGTCTCCTTTTGGTGCTCGGCGATGAGTTCAGAACAAATCTTATGGATGATTTCCACTTCGCGTTCTGCCATCTTCTTATACCTAAAGACTTCTTGCTCCAGCGCTTCCATCATGTCCACCTGACTTCCTTCACCTTTAGGGCCTTGAACCTCTTTTATCCGTACCTTCCCATCTTCAAGCAACAACTCCTTGGGATGAATCTTCAACCCTCACATGTATGGGTTGATGATATCCACTGGGGCATCTTCCTTGGCTGATCCCGAGGAAGACATTGTGGCTCAAAAACTGGGACTCTACCTGCTAGGAATAGATCGAAACAAGAACACGATGAGAACACGATATACGAACCTCGGGAGATCCGGGAGATTATATATTACGAAGTTTTACAACAAAAGGAAGGTACTGGGAGAAAACGGGTCGGAGACGGAAGCTGAGGTGGCCACACCACCTGTTGGCGTGGCCAGGGGCCGTGCCAGGGGGTGGTGTGAGCCACCCTGGCTCCGTTTTCGTCCCTTTTTTGCTTTGTAGCTTTCCTTGTTGGATAAAACTACAAAAATATAACTGGACAGAATTTTCACGAAACTTTTCTTACTAGAACTATTACTTATTAGAAAAGGGACTCTGCAGGTCTCTGAATTTGGTCTTTGATAAATTTTTCCGGAGTTACTACTTGAATAGCATCAATATCTTCATTGTAAGATTCTCCAGCAATATAGTGCTTGAGTCGCTGACCATTCACCACTTGTGTAGTGTTATATTTTAAAGAAGAAATTTTTATTCCTCCTGAACGATATACTTCTTCGATAACAAAAGGTCCTTCCCATTTTGAAAGTAGTTTCCCTGCAAAAAATCTGAGACGAGACCTATACAATAGAACTTTCTCACCAACATGGAACTCTCTCTTAAGAATTCGCCTGTCATGCCATCTTTTAACTTTTTCCTTAAAGAGTCTAGCATTCTCATATGCTTGACTCCTCCATTCATCCAACAAACTTAAGTCAAATAATCGTTTTTCACCAGCAAGCTTATAGTCTCTATTAAGTTCTTTAACTGCCCAATAAGCTTTGTGTTCTAATTCTAAATGCAGGTGGCAAGCTTTCCCATAAACCATTTTGTAAGGAGACATCCCCATAGGATTTTTATAGGCACTCCTATAACCCCATAAAGCATCATTCAACTTTTTAGCCCAATTTTTTCTAGATCTATTAACAGTCTTTTGCAAGATGGATTTAATTTGTCTATTTGATAACTCTACTTGTCCGCTAGTTTGGGGATGATAAGCTGAAGCAATTCTATGATTAACATCATATTTACCAAGGGTCTTTCTAAAACCACCATGAATAAAGTGAGAACCTCCATCAGTCATAAGATACCTCGGCACTCCAAACCTAGGAAAGATAATATCCTTAACCATTTTTAAAGAGGTCTCCCCATCAGCACTTTTTGTAGGTATGGCTTCTACCCACTTAGTAACATAGTCAACAACAACAAGAATATGGGTATAACCTTTTGAAGGGGGAAAAGGACCCATAAAGTCAAATCCCCAATAGTCAAATGGTTCAATAACTAGAGAATAATTCATAGGCATTTCATTGCGTCTAGAAATATTACCAACATGTTGACACTCACCACAGGATAAGACAAAATTTCTTGCATCTTTAAAAAGGGTAGGCCAGTAAAAACCTGATTGTAGCACCTTTTGTGCAGTTCTATCTCCCGCATGATGTCCTCCATAGGCACTACCATGACATTTCCGCAATATCTCCTTTTGTTCATATTCTGGAACAGATCTTCACATAATACCATCCACTCCTTCTTTATATAAATGTGGGTCATCCCAAAAATAATGCCTCAAATCGTAGAAGAGCTTCCTTCTTTGCTGAGCTGTAAAAGTTGGAGGCAAGTACTTGGAGACTAAAGTTAGCATAATCAGCATACCAAGGGCTCCCTCGCGAGCTTACCCCTACTGCAGCCAATTGTTCATTTGGGAAACTATCATTAACACGCATAGGATCAAAAGAGATGTTTTCCAATTGAGATAAATTATCAGCAACAGGATTTTCAGCACCTTTCCTATCTACAATATGTAGGTCAAACTCCTATAAGATCAGCACCCATCTAATAAGCCTAGTCTTAGCATCTTTCTTCGTCATAAGGTACTTAATAGCAGCATGATCAGTATGAATGGTAACTTTTGAGTCAACAATATAAGGTCTAAACTTATCACAAGCAAAGACAATGGCTAAGAATACTTTTTCAGTAGTAGCATAATTATTTTGAGCAGTGTCCAGAGTCTTACTAGCATAATGGATAACATTTAACTTTTTATCTATTTGTTGCCCAAGGACAGCACCTACAGCAAAATCACTAGCGTCACACATTATTTCAAAGGGTAAGCTCCAATCAGGTGGTTGAACAATAGTAGCAGTAGTTAAAGCCTTCTTTAGAGTTTCAAAAGCTTCCTTACAATCATCATCAAAAACAAAGGGTACATCCTTTTGAAGAAGATTAGTGAGGGCTTTTGATATAGTAGAGAAATCTTTAATAAACCTCCTATAGAAACCAGCATGACCAAGGATACTACGAATACCTTTGACGTCTCTTGGACAGGGCATTTTCTCAATTGCCTCAACTTTAGCTTTATCAACTTCTATGCCTCTTTTAGAAATCTTATGTCCAAGGACAATCCCTTCATTCACCATGAAGTGGCATTTCTTCCAATTAAGAACAAATTAGTTTCTTCACATCTCTGCAAAACTTTATCAAGGTTGTGCAGACAATTATCAAAAGAAGTTCCATAGACGGAAAAGTCATCCATGAACACTTCCACAATTTCCTCACAAAAACCATGAAAGATAGCAGACATGCATCTTTGAAAAGTGGCAGGAGCATTACATAGACCAAAAGGCATACGTCTATAAGCATAGGTTCCATAAGGGCATGTAAAAGTAGTTTTTTCTTGATCTTGTTGTTTAACGGCAATTTGAGAGAAACCACAGTATCCATCAAGAAAACAAAATGGGTCTTTTTAGACAACCTTTCTAACATTTGATCAATAGAAGGATACGGGTAATGATCTTTCTTTGTAACTTTGTTAACTTTTCTGAAATCAATGCACATCCTATAACCTACTACTATTCTTTGGGGAATAAGCTCATCATTATCATTAGGCACAACGGCAATTCCCCCTTTTTAGGGACACAATGAACAGGACTAACCCATTCACTATCAGCAACAGGGTAAATAATACTAACATCAAGGAGTTTTAATACCTTGTTTCTTACCACTTCCTTCATCTTAGGATTTAAACAACGTTGGTGCTCTACCACTGGCTTTGCATCTGGTTCTATATTGATAGCATGTTGACATATAGTGGGAGAAATCCCCTTTAAATCATCCAGAGTATAGCCCATAGCCCCTCGATGTTTGTTCAATACCTCCAATAATCTTTCCTCTTCCTTCCCTGAAAGTTTAGAACTAATAATAACAGGCTATATTTTATTATCATCAATGTAAGCATACTTAAGATCGCCAGGTAAGGGTTTTAGATCAAATACTGGATCCTTTCAAGGTGGCAACGTGGTAACCAAATCTTCCACAGGCAAGTTATGCTTAAGCATCTTAGGTTGACGACGGAGAATCTCCTCAATCTCATTTCTTTCTTCCATGAAGATTTCACTTTCATGGTCTTTCATAAATTGCTGCAAAGCATTGTTAGGAGCAAGAGAAATAGAAGCAAGTTGTTCAACTCTAAAATCCTCATTATGGGTTTCATTTTCACAATGTTCTTTAGTAAATTTCGAAAAATTAAACTCATAAGATTCCCCATCAAATTTAGTTAATATTTTCTCCCTTTTGCAGTCAATAATGGCTCCACAAGTACTCAAGAAAGGTCTACCAAAAATGATAGGATAGGTTTTACTAGCAGTTGAACCAAGTACTAGAAAATCAGCATGATATTTAATCTTACCACAAAGAACTTCCACATCCCGTTAAATACCAATTGGAGAGATGGTATCTCTATTAGCAAGGTGAATAACCACATCAATCTCTTCTAGTTTGCAAGGACTGATTTCATGCATAATTTCTTTGTAAAGCTCGTAAGGAATATCACTTGAACTTGCACCAATATCACATAAACCGTAATAGCAATGATCACCAATTATAACAGAAAGCAAAGGGACACTAGCCTTTTTAGTTCTATTAGGATGTGAGATAGTATTAGAAGCATCCTCACAGAAGACTATGTGTCCATCTTCTACACTTTTAGTGATAAGGTCTTTCACAATTGCTACAGCAAGTTCAATGTTTATTTGTTCGTCAGGTTTTATAGTTCTCTTTGCACTTTTATTAACTACACTAGTTATCATAGGATGCTCCTTTACCTTATCCGGGAAGGGTATTTTCTCGATATAAGGTTCAGGTAGGATGTGATCAACAGTGCAAAATTCAGTACTCCTAAGAGGAACACAATCAACAATATCTTTATATGGTGCATGATACTTGTTCCATCCCTTTTTCAGAATTTCAATATAGGAAGCAAAAGCCTTAAAACAATTTTTAATAACTTGAGAATCAACACCATAAGCATTTTTAACATTTTGAAAGTCATCAGTTCCCGTAAAATATTCAATGCATTCATAATCATAATTTATACCTGACTTCCTTCCTTTGTCATTCTCCCATGCTTCATCACTGTCTTGAATAAAGTCTAGAAGATCCCATTTAGCTTCTTCTTCCATGCGAGTGAATGATCCAGCACAAGAGGCATCCAATAAATCCTTATCATGAAGAGAAAGCCTTGCATAAAAGTTATTGATGATAATATTGTTGGGGAGCTCATGAATGGTACATTTTAGCATTAGTAACTTCAATCTCCCCAAGCTTGAGCTGTACTCTCTCCATCAAGAGGCCAAAAGTTGTATATTTGATTCTGATCTTTATGAATCTCACTAGGAGGATAAACCTTTGAATAAAAGAGAGGCACTATTTCCTCCCATTCAAGATCTTGACCATTCTTTAGCAGCTTATACCATTCCCCAGCTATTCCGTTCAGTGATAATGAGAATAACTTCTTCTTGACTTGATCTGTTGTAATACCTGCACACTTAAATAACCCGCATAATTCGTGTATAAAGAGAAAATGATCACCAGGATGGACAGTTCCATCTCTAAAATAGTAGTTATCCATAACACGATCAATAATTCTTGTAGGTATTTTAAAAGTATCATTCTCAGTAGGTGGTGGTTCATCTACTACCTTAGCAGTGGTAATAGCATTATGAAATAAGAAACTCAGTGAATTATCCATATTGAAAATAAAGCAACTAACAAAAGTAAACAATACTCACAGTAGAAGTTTCCTTTACCAATTTCCACTCTCCAATAGCGCTTCACTCCCTGGCAACGGCGCCAGAAAATAGTCTTGATGACCCACAGTATAGGGGGTGTATCGCAGTATTTTCGATAAGTAAGAGTGTCGAACCCAACAAGGAGCAGAAGGTGTTGGCGAATAGCTTGGAGCAGGAATTCTCTGTAAATACTTAGCAAACGGATTTTTAGGGGTTTTTGATAATGCAGGTAAATAAAGTACGAGTAAATAAAAGACAATAAGAATAAATGCAGCAAGTGGCCCAATCCTTTCTTTAGCAAAGGACAAGCCGGTTGTATTACTTAAGATGACCAAACGTTCTTGAGGACACATGGGAATATCGTCAAGTGCTTTCGCTTCATATAGTTGATTAATCTTCTTTAGTTTACTAAGTGTTATGTGGGTGAACCTGTGCTAATGTACCGACCTTCCTAGGACTAATACATACTTGTGATTATACCCCTTGCAAGCATCCGCAAGTACAAGAAAGTAATTAAGGTAGAAACCTAACCACAGCTTTAAACTAAGACCCTGACATCCCTTGTGCAAAGGTTTCCTAACGGGGGTTCAGGTTTATGTCACTCCGGCAACCCCTACGATTAGTAGCCAAATACACAATGCATTCCCCTAGGCCCATATAGGTGAAGTGCCATGTAGTCGATGTTCACATGACACCACTAGAAGAAATACACCACATCTTAAATATCAAACCATTGAATCTTTCTCAACACAATTCCACTACTAACAACATGACTTCTCCCATGTCCTCAAGAACAAAGAGGACTACTCACAAGACATCATATGGATCAATATCAGAGATGATATAATGGTATGTAACAATCTGAACATAAATGATAATTTAATGGTTCACTCAATAGCATCAACTACAAGGAGTAATCAACACCAGGAAAGTTTCCCCTAAGAACTATGCAAGATTCAACCGAATTGTTACAACAGTATGGAGTGGTGATGATGGTGGTGATGGAGATGATGGTGGTGGTGATGATGATGATCCCGATGAAGTCCAGCTTGATGGTGGTGTTGGTGGCGACGATCTCCCCTCTCTGGGAAGGAATTCCCCCGGCAGACTTCTGTCTGCCGGAGAGATCTTTCTCTCTCGGTGTTTTCCGCCCCGTAGAGGCAGCGGAATCTTTCTATGATCGATCCCCGAGTCTTAGGGTTTTGGGAGGAGAATATACGCCAGAGGGGAGAGCCTGGAGTGGGCCATGGCGGCCACACCACCTGCTGGTGTGGCCTAGGGCTACCCGCGCCAGGGGTGGTGTGGGCCCCCTGTGGCCCATCTCCACTTCCCCTTCCGGCAATCTTCGTCTTCTGGAAAAATAGAAATTTCCATGTATTTTCCTGGATTTTCTGATCTTCGCAAATTTTTCCTCCAAACAACACCTTTTCCATCAGAATCCTGACTACAACAGTCCATGATCCAAAAGTCATCAACCATGCAAAAACAGATGAAATAACATAAGTATCATCTCTTAATATGAAATATATCAATGAATAACAGTAAATTATGATACAGAATAGTGATGCAAAATGGAAGTATCAGGGAATGATATGATGAACAGTCACCCGCAGTAGATGTAGCAATATGATCATGTCATCAAGTTTAAATTGCTATCGCATTCGTAGTAACTCAATGTCCTTAGACCATGAGATCACGTCAATCAGTTTCATCGGAAGAGTACTTTGATTACATCAAACATCACACCGTAATAGGGTGATTATAAAGATGTTGTCAGGTATTTGGAAAGTGTCAGTTGAGGATCGTGGATCAAGAGTGGGATTTGTCCATCCGGATGACGGAGAGATATACTCAGGACCCTCTCGATGATATCACATTGACATAGCCTTGCAAGCAAGTGATTTGATCACTAGAATGTCATATCACAGGAAGGAGAAACAGAGTACTTGTCGGGAATGAGATTAAATAAGGTATGGATGATACTGAGTGATTGAATCTCGGACAAGTAATAGATCGTGAGACACAAGGAATTTGATTACAATGAAAGAGGTTCAGATGATCATCTGATTTTCGTGGAACTAGTGGGAGTTATTATGGATCTCAAGGTCCCACTAATGATTATTGATCAAAGAAAGTCTTGATCATCTCTACATAATTCTCGAACCCGTAGGGAGACACACTTAAGGTTAACTGACGCATTTAGGCGGATAGGGAACACATGGGAAGTCAATGGACGAACATCGCAGAAAATTGTTTTGATGCGGAAAATTGTTCTACCGAAATAGTTTCGGGGTATCGAAAGAAAGCGAGAGATCAAAATGTTAATGTGTTCATTAAATTGAGTTGCATTAAAACAAGGGAATTAAAGTGCTTTAATGGAAAGACCTTTGGTTTTTTAGTGGAGATTGAATGGGAGAATTTTGAGTGGAGAATTATGTGAGTGGAAGGGGCACTCACATGAATGAAGGAGGTGAGGGGGCAGACCCTTGGCACCAGACAACGAGGGGGCCTTGCCCCCTCCCCCTATAAAAGGAGGTGGCCTCCTCCTCCTCTCCACACACTCTCCCATAGCCTCTCTCATATGCCCTTTGGTTGGCATCTTCTCCCCCTTGCTTTGCCTTGCCCATTGCTACTAGAAAAGGTGCTTAGCGAATCCCTACTCTAAACATTCCCCTCCACCACCACTATCATGGCATAGGGCTGTTGGAGTTCTCGGGGATCTGCTACTTCCGCTGCCCGGCTGGAGCAAGGGATTGGGAGTCGTCAGCACACCGAACGTGTGACCGATTATGGAGGCGCTGCCTGTCTGTGGCGCTGATCTTCTACACGTCCTTGAGGACGGTCGTGTATGCTCTACATCAGCCATGTTTGTTTGCGGGAACGTTATCCTGCATTACGGTCTTCAAGGGTGAGTCCATCTGAAACCGTTATATGTATCTCCTAGATATGATCTTGGTGGTTACAACCGTATGATTTTTTTGTTTTCTATGCAGTGAACCCCATCAGTGGTATCAGAGCTATGTCTATGCGTACATGCTTTTACGGTTAGAACACATCGGTGCCATGGGCGTCAGAGACGCTTCGATTTGCCTGGGACTGCTTACTATCCTCTCCCACGCTCACCTGGGACACCGCCGGAGTAGCAGCCTTTGAGGCCCTCTCAGCGCGCGCACTGCGGGCGAGCCGTCGGAGATCCTACTCCCGCCCCTCCATCAACTTGGCCTCATATCCTTACGCACATCACTCCACATCCGTACGTCCTCCCTGGCCTTCTTCTCCGTGACGTACAGCGCCTCCACCATCATGGCGAAGTTGTCACTGACCCGAACCTCCCGCTTGTCGAGGGGGATCATGTACCTCTTGGGGTTCTTCCATCTCGAGACGCAGGGCGGGACCTTCCAGTCATCCTGGTCCTTTCACAATGGTGGCTCATGGCTCTGAAATATAGCCATCCATGTCCACATTTAAACTAGATATTATTCATAATTTTGATGAAATATCTCTCTAAATCCTGCCACCAATGCCTAATATTCAAAGGGATATGCAATCCTTTCTTTTATATTTTTCCTGCACACATAATGTCGTTTAAAGATGAGAACCACTACATTAAAGTCAAAGATACGAGATTTCCAACAACCCGAAGAAACTAGGAGTCGTGAAGCGGAGGCAAATGCTTTAACGACCAACTATACGACCAGAGCAAAATTCCGGCCGTATAGCTCCGGTCGTATAGTTGGCGCCGCCACCATTAGGTCAAACGGAACAACTTTCGTGAAGGGACCCATATATAAAGAAGCCTCGGGTGACGAGAAAACAAGCCAGACCCTCACCAAAAGTCTCTGCCACAGATCACTAGCCGCCTCCAGATCTTAAAACCTTTCTCCATCTCCATAGCCATATTCCACCACTTGTAATAGTACATCTCTTCTCCGATTGGTGACATTGTAAGACTATTGCTATCAATCTTATGATTTTCATTATAATGTTTGTGATTGTTGATCTCATCTCTATGTGTGAGTAATTCTCCTTGGGCTAAGGGCTTCGACCTAGCCATGTAGCGTTTGTGCATATTATTTATCATAGATGGGATCGTGTATTAGTTTGTATGACATGATGATTATTGTATCCTCTCTTGCCTCAATCCAAGGACTTATCAGGTACCCAAGACCCCGAGGGTTGATCCAGGTATAGGGAGTATGAGTAATGACTGATCTGCATGTTGGGAACCCTAGTGACAGAAGGGGTAGTACGGATGTATGTGAGGGATTTACTTAGGATTAACGGTGACATCACTATGCACATCACTAGTTCTCTTTCTTCTATGGATGAGACTACTAGGTTATTGCCATAAGCGGTTGCGGAGGCAATAGCAATTATGGATGGACTTCCCACATATAATTTATCTTGCTCTAACAAGTACATGCATAGTTTATTTCTATCTTTAATTCCCATCATATGTTTTGCACAGCTACAGGTGAAACCAAACGCCCGAGGCCCTCTCCCTCCATCATCGTTAATAACAAAAAGGCGCAAACTATTGGTCCGGTAAAAACACAAAAGGAATTCTAGAACTCCCGAAGGTCCGTTAAAGTAACTTCACTATGCATTCGCTTCCTGAGGATTAGATAACCTAGGTCTACTAGGGAAAACAAAGCTATACTACATCTGTAATCCGGATCAAAGGTATCAACCCTTTTTCTGGCGCCGTTGTCGGGGAAGCAATAGCTACCCTGGTGAGGTTATTAGGAACCTTGATAGTTTTAATTCTTGTGTTTGATTTTGTTAGTTTGCTTTCAGCCTTTATTTGATAAACCAAAAAATTAGTTAGCCTTTAAATTCTTGCTTTTACTATTATAATTCTTTGTTTAAGAAAACCCAAAAACATAGGAAATATGGCTGAAAATAAGCTTGGGGAGTTTGCTACTCCCAACAATGATTATATGCGTACTCCTAATACTCAACCAACAATTGCTACTGATGAGTATGAAATTAAGCCCCATTATTTAAGTTTGGTTCAACAGAATCAGTTTGGAGGCTCTGCTATTGAAGACGCAGGTATGCACTTAAATACTTTCACTAAAATATGTGATATGATGTGTATAAAAGACATTGACCCCGGTGCGGTTAAATTGCGTCTATTTCCTTTCTCTCTTAGAGGAAGAGCAAAAAAATGGTTGTTATCTTTGCCTAGAAATACTATTACATCATGGGTGGGATGTACTTCTTTATTTATGACTAAATTGTTTCCACCTGCAAAGACTATGCAACTCAGATCTAATATTATTGGTTTTAGACAGGAAGAGTGTGAGCCACTAGCGCTTGCATGGGAGAGAATGGAAGAATGCATGAGAAACTATCCTAGTCATGGGATGGAAGACTGGTTAATTCTCCATCTACTTTATAATGCTCTTAACCCTGTGTCTAAGTCTATACTTGATACTGTGTCTAAGTCCATCTAAGAAAATGAAGAACTCAATGCCAAATTGGATGAGCTCATACTAGCCGTAAAAGGTAAGGAAACCTAGGTAAGAGCTTCCCCTGAAACAAATATTGAAGAAATAGACACCGTAGCTCGTAATGATTATAACCCTGCTTGGAAGAAGAATTACAATCCTAACTTTCAGAAACATTATTCTAGTCCTGTAGGTAACTCTAATAATAATATGGGAACTAGTAATGGTAGTCTCCAAGAAACACTAAAGTCTTTTATAGATTCACAAAATGAACAAAACAATACTCTTGTTAAAATAACGGAGAACCATGATGCTATGCTTGGTAAATTATCTAACCAAGCTATTAGTTTGAGAAATGACTTGCAGGCCCTCCAAGAAAGAACGAGGATCGTTGAGGCACATCTAGGTAAGATAACCGAGAGTCAAACTCTCATTCTAGCTAAATTTGAAGGAAAAGCTGAGCCCAAAGTTGTTGAAGACCTCAAGATGATGAGAGTCTAAAGGGAGGAGCCTCAAGAACTTGATTATAGTAATGCTTCTTCACCAAGTTACACCGTTGAAGATCTCGTAAAAAGGATCAACGTCAAGATTCTGGTAAGTGAAGGTAGTGAGGAAACTATGTACCAACACTTTGTTAATCAAGTAGCAATTAAGGTACTTGAGCTTGAGGAAGAATATAAGCAAATTGCTGAAAAAGTACATGTGAAGCTAGATGACATATTTGAGCCTACTATTAAGATTAAAATTGGAACCAATGAGATAGCTTTGTGATCTAGGTGCAAGCGTCTCAACAATTCCAAAGAGTCTCTTTAACAAGTTAAATCTTGGCTCTTTTGAGATCACCGAGTTAAAATTGCATCTAGCAGATTCTACCTACAAACAAGCTATAGGAATTAAGGAGAATACTTTAGTATATATTAAAGGCTGTCCCACTCTCATTGATTTTGTTATTGTTGACATGCTTGAAGATGCTACTGCTCCTATTATATTAGGTCGTCCTTTCTTAAGAACTATTAAGGCTTTGATTAATCTACATGAAGGAAACGTGAAGCTTGAATTGCCTTCGCGGGATCCTTTTGTTATTCATTTCCTCAGGAAGAAGAAATCCAAGCATGATGAAAAGGAGGCCATCACTTTGAAGGCCAACTACTTTGGAGTGGGTGTTCCACTCATCTGGCCTAAGGTCACGCTATTGACCATAAAAGAGCGCTTCATGGGAGGCAACTCATGTGAAATAAAGGTTTGAGTAAAGTTTTTAAGTTTTAGTTTAAGTTTACGTTCAATAAAGAGTGCTAGAAAACTCCAATTGAGGATAAGAAGTTCGATAGTACTAAAAATCTTGCTTTATTCATGATGTTGTTGGTTGACAATATTTACTGTAATTTTCTGTCAAAACAAGGTATATCACTAAGTTATAGGAAAAGAAATAGTTTTTGAAGAATTTTTTTTTGATACACACAGAGAGTTTAACGACCAACTATACGGCGGGAATAAAAATTTCGGTTGTATAGTTCCGGTCGTATAGATATCTTGGCCATCGACAATTTTTCTTTCAAATGTACTGAGAGTTTAACGACCTACTATACGGCGGGAATAAAAATTCCGGCCGTATAGATATCGGTGCCTCCATACGAATTCGTTTGTAATGTACTGAGAGTTTAACGACCAACTATACGGCGGGAATAAAAATTCCGGCCATATAGTTCTGGTCGTATAGATATCGATGCCTTTGTAATTTATTCCCGTGAATGCACGTTTGATGACCAACTATACGATGGGAACATTTTGTTCCGGCCGTATAGCTGCACCCGTATAGTTGCGTCCGACCACAAAAATGCACGGGAAGGTACCTCCAACTCCAAATCTTCAATCCTTTGTCTCTCTTCTACCTCCAAACTCTCTCAAAACCTCAAGAGATCTCTATCCTACTCAATTTCGTTCGATTTCCTCGCACACAAGTGATATACGGTATGTTTCTCCTCCGATCTTTCAATTACTTTTTGCAAATTCATCTTCGATCTATTGTCATTGTCAATCTAGGGTGAGACTTACTATGAACCAATTGCCACGATTTTCTTGCCTAGATTATTATTTTGAGGAGATTATTTAGTGTGCTATGATGAGGAATATGATGCACTTACTATTCTTGGATCAAAAAGTTTTATTTTTGTCTTTCTTCAATGTTTTATATGATGAACACAAGGAGCCAAACCCGTGCTCGTGCCACCGCTAGCGCTTCTCGGCCTGTCTCTCAAGAATGCATGGGCATACGGAGTTAGGAATGAGCTCCAACACGATCGCTTCAACAAGATCAAGAACCACGAAGTGAAGGCCACCAAGTGGGCTTGCCCCATCATATTGAACCAACTCGGTATTTCTGATGACTTCAATTTACTTTGCAATAGACCTGTCCTGCAAAACTTTGTGTACAATGATGTGCCTACTTATCGGCGCTTAACTATTGAATTTCTAAGTTCGTTGCAAAGCACCGTTAGACAATGGCAAGGAGAGGGCACGATTTCTTTCTAACTTATGAACAACAACTACACTTTAACATTAGATGAATTATGCGCATGCTTTAATTTGTTAAAAAATGATGTTAATGCCTTATGCGCATCCTTTACTGTCTTAGAACCTTCCCCTGAACAATATTATAATGGAATGAGTTTCACTACTAGAGTGAACAAGGGGAAGAATATTCAACATCCTGCAATTCGCTATTTTTTCTATGTTATTGCTAACACCTTACAGGCACGTAATGAGTTCACGATACTCAAGGAGGAGGACATCTTAGTCCTCACAAAGGCTGCTTACATCAACTGCGACTTGTCACTCAACTTGGGCGCCATCCTTGTGCGCTACTTGGAGCACCAAGCCTCCCAAAGCCAATGACCAATCACAGGTAGAGGCGTCATCACCGTGCTTGCCACTGCCCTAGGCATCAACCTAGGTGAGTTGCAACCCGTGCTGGGTGAGACATGTGTTGGTTTCTCCACTTTGAAAGCTTGTGGAATGCTCACTAGGAGAGGTGGTGTTTATTATCTTCATATTGCTGGAGCTGGGCATCTCTACCCTGCTCCTATGCCTAATGGTTTTTTCTCTATCGAGGAAGGACGTTTGCTATATGACTTGCAGGTTGAGCAACACCAACCCGAGGAGGAGATTCCAGAGGAGGATGAGGACCAAGAGGAGGAGCAAGAAGTTCCTTATCAAGAGGAGCAGCCACAAATCCGATTTGCTACATACCAAGACTTCGAAGGACTTTGGAGGGACTGTGGAGAGGATGCATAGCCTCTCTTTGAACCTCCGAGAATCAACTAGTAACCTCTCAACTCAATTTGCGAACTGGAGTCACGACTTTTTCCCGCCACCACAATGATTTGAAGGGCTTGCAAAAGCCTAAGCTTGGGGAAGTTTCCTCATGTATCTTTATTTGGCGTTCATTTGCTTTTACTTATTTCAAGGTTATGTTTTTATTTGAGTTTATAAGCACACCCCAACACTTTATTTTTAGTTCTTTCTATTTGCTTTCGAGATTTTCTAGCCGAGCTTTGCCGCCAATTTTCTATTCTTTAAATTCCCTCTCTTAAAAACAACAAAAAGATTTCTCTATTTTCCTTATTTCCCCCTTTCTTTTCTTTCCGCCTCGAGGTTTTCATGTATTTACAGGAGAGTGATCGACTTCGAGTTTCTAAGAAGCAGATAAAAAAGGAAGAGAGAAGTGGAACCAAACATGAGAGGTATGCCTTATGACTCCCCACTTTTGAAGTTTGAGAAACCTATGCTAGTTAGTAGTAAATGTTGAGATATTATATTAGTTGAGTGAGTCTTTGTATTGTAGTAATATTTTCGTTTGCATAGGTATTTAATTGGGTATGTTTTGTTCTAGCTCTCGTAATTAACCAAGTCTTGCCTAAAAATTGCTAAACAATTGTAATAAGAAAAAGTCTCACAATTGAAGGCTTGGGTGTCGTATTGCTTAGTCTTGAAGGCTTATTTCTAAAGACACTCAACACCACTAAAAATGTTGATTAACTTGATAGCTCTCTTTAAAAGGATTTGTTCGATTGAATTAATATTTAGCGGTTTTTGTGAGCATGCCAAAGTTTGACTTGTTAATCATAAGAATGATATAGCTTTATGCGTGTCAAACCTCATGGGATGCCAACAACTCCGCTGGCCTACGAACGATCTTCATGGAGGAAACTCCTAGATTTTGGCTATGAGTTGATTAAACACTTGTAGCAGTAATGCTATAGTGGGTAAGATTCTTGACACTCCTAGGTAGCTGTAATCATGATGGAATAACTCCTCTAGCTGTTATGAGTAATCATTATGCAAAAGGAACAAAAACCTTAGTGAAGCCATGAGTGTCCATTATAGCCCGATAAACTAATAAAAATCTTTGGCATGCTCTCAATTACTCAAAAACTGAAATTCTTGAAGGACAATGAATAGAAAGTAGTGCTTGAAAAGTCTTGATAAATTGATGTGGGAGAATTGAGATACTCTAGTGTATATGCTTTTCATGAAAACTCTCACACTCTCAATTTACATGATTATACTTTATTGTTCAAAGGCAAGCCTATGAGTTGATTACATGACATGGAATAAAGTTTACTCATTTGAATCATCCATGTTGATAATAATTTTGTTGCACTATAAGGATGCATAAAACACGTATGATATGCTTGCCATTACTCTATCTATGCTGAAGTTTTTCAGATTTATGAAGTGGAGGAAACATGAGACTCTCAATCATGAGTAAGATCACCATCTCGTTGTTTCAGTTTAAATGCTGAGTTCTTTTTTGATTTTGGTTTTCTTGCTCGGGGACGATCAAGTTTAAGCTTGGGGAGGTTGATGACTCTGAAATATAGCCATCCACATCCACATTTAAACTGGATATTATTCATAATGTTTATGAAATATCTCTCTGCGTGAGTTTAAACTGGATATTATTCATAAAGCCTGTCACTAATGCCTACTATTCAAAGGGGTATGCAATCCTTTCTTTTATATTTTTCCTGCGCATATAATGTCGTTTAAAGATGGGAATCACTACATTAAAGTCAAATATACGAGATTTCCAACAAACTAGAAGAAACCAGGAGTCGTGAAGCGGAGGCAGACGCTTTAACGGCCAACTATACGACCGGAGCAAATTTCCGGTCGTATAGCTCCGGTCGTATAGTTGGCGCCGCCACCGTTAGGTCAAACGGAACAACTTTCACGAAGGGAGCCCTATATAAAGAAGCCTCAGGCGACAAGAAAACAAGCCAGACCCTCGCCAAAAGTCTCTGCCACAGATCACCAGCCGCCTCCAGATCTCAAAACCTTTCTCCATCTCCATAGCCATATTCCACCACTTGTAATAGTAGATCTCTTCTCTTCTCTGATTAGCGACATTTTAAGACTATTGCTATCAATTTTATGATTTTCATTACAATGTTTGTGATTGTTGATCTCATCTCTATGTGTGAGTAATTCTCCTTGGGCAAAGGGCTTCGACCTAGCCATGTAGCATTTGTGCATGTTATTTATCATAGATGGGATCATGTATTAGTTTGTATGACATGATGATTACTGTATCCTCTCTTTCCTTAATCCAAGGACTTGTCAGGTACCCCGAGACCCTGAGGGTTGAGCCAGGTATAGGGAGTATGAGTAATGACGGATCTGCAGGTTGGGAACCCAAGTGATAGAAGGGGTATTACGGCTATATGTGAGGGATTTACTTGGGATTAACGGTGACATCACAATGCATATTATTAGTTCTCTTTCTTCTATGGATGAGACTAGTAGGTTATTGCTATCAGCGGTTGTGGAGGCAATAGCAATTATGGATGCACTGCCCATATATAATTTATCTTGCTCTAACAAGTATATGCATACTTTATTTCTATCTTTTATTCCCATAAGATGTTTTGCACAGCTACAGGTGAAACCGAACGTCCTAGGCCCTCTCTCTCCATCATCGACAAAAACAAAAAGACGCAAACTATTGGTCCGGTAAAAACACAAAACGAATTATAAAACTCCCGAAGGTCCGTTAAAGTAACTTCACTACGCATTGGCTTCCCGAGGATTCGATAACCTAGGTCTACTAGGGAAAAAGAAGCTATACTACATCTGTAATCCGGATCGAATGTATCAGTGGCTGAGGCGATGAGCTCATCACCGGCGCCGGCGGTGACCGGACAGGGTGCGACACCCGCTTGCTCTTGAACTTGGGTGGCACGAGCGGATCAAGCGGCGTCTCCAATAACCTAATGAGCCTTCCCGAGTGGAAGGACACTAGGTCATACTTGATGAAGGTCGGGGTGTTCATGGCGGATGGCTGCACGGCGGCGTGGCGCCCAAGGAGAGCCCGCTACAGCCTTGATATCCTTGACGGACTGATGTCTATGCACTTCTATTCTTGTAGATAGTTGTTGGGCCTCCAAGTGTAGAGGTTTGTAGAACAGCAACAAGTTTTCCCTTAAGTGGATTACCCAAGGTTTATCAAACTCAGGGAGGAAGTGGTCAAAGGTATCCCTCTCAAGATACAAGAAGTTTCTTGTGTCCCCAACACACCCAATACACTTTTCAGGTGTATAGGTGCACTAGTTCGGCAAAGAGATAGTGAAATACAAGTGGTATGGATAATATACAACGGTGCCAGAAAATAGCTTTGATGGCGCGTGGAAAAGACTAAAGGCAAAAAGATGAAACCAAGGAAACATGTAACAGATCTAGTTGCAAATGTTGTTTCAATGTTTAGAAACAAGGCCTAGGGATCATACTTTCGCTAGTGAACACTCTCATATAAATATCTTCTCTTCATGATACTACTCTGAACCACTCTCCGGTTGGACACTATAATCAATGGTAGGGCTATACCAACACTCCTCAAAGTTCGCTTTCCCCATCTAGATAACCCCACACTGTCACCTTGAGCTCTAGATGGTTCCAACAAACACCACAATTTCATAAAGACATCCAACTCCAAATATAACTCATAACAAGTATTTATAATCTCTAGCCTAGGTGCCACCATGGTGTGCACGTTGTCACTTTCACACACATGGGAGAGCAGAGATCTATTAAAGCACTTTAGTAGCAAGGTAGATCTACTTGATTACAAATCTCATGATCATAATATGATCATGCATAGAGAGAGATGAACGCATAGCTACCGGTAGAACCCTTAGTCTCAAGGAAGAACTACTCCCTCATCATCATGGGAATCAGCAACGGTGACGGAGATGGTGGTGGAGATCGATGGAGATGGCTCCAGGGGCACTTCCCTGTCCCGGCAGGGTGCCAGAACAGAGACTTTCTGTCCCCCGAATCTCCCCTTCGGTGGCGGTGGCACTGTGGAACTTTTCATGGCTGGAGGCTAGTCAATTTAGGGTTTTCATCTCGGGGGTATTTTATAGGCGAAGGGGCGAGGTCGGTGGCCGGCCAGGGGGCCCACACCATGCCCTGGCGCTGCGCCAGCCAAGGGGTGTGGCCCCCCTTCGTCTCTCCTTCGGACTCCATGTATCTTCCGGTAAAATATTGACTTTGGCTTTTGTCCCGTCCAATTCTGAGAATATTCATTTTCTGACTTTCCTGGAACCAAAAACAGCAGAAAACAGGCAACTGGCACTGTGGCATCTTGTTAATAGGTTAGTCCCAGAAAGTGTATAAAAATACTCCAAAGTATGGACAAAATATAAGAAAGTAGATATAAAACAAGCATGGAACATCAAAAATTATAGATACGTTTGCAACGTATCACAGACATGTCATCGACGTCACTGGGCCCGGAGCCCAACGCGGATTGCATCGTCAGTATAGGGCTTCGGTGTTTTGGAGTAGAAGGGCAAGGAGATATGCACGATTTTATATGCGTAAGAGCATCTCCACTCGGGTTCCCAATAGGCCGTTACCAGGGTGTTTTTTTCGTCCGGACGCTGAAAATTGGCCCAGCCACGTTCCTAGGACGCCGGTTTCGTCCGGATTTGGCCCAAAATACATCGGGGATCCTAGGCTGTTCCCAAGGCGACGACAACACACTGGGAACGCCGGACGAAGCGAATTCGGTGGGAAAAATGATCTCGGCGTGTGGACCCGCCCAGTCAGCGACCGAAGGCCGTTCGTCATCATCCTTCCGCCTCGGCTCCCGCGAAGGACCACCGGACGGACCACCGGGCATTAACTTCCCGTCTCGTCGACCATGTGTCGGCATAATGGCGCGCCACCGCCATCTCGGCTTCCTACCGTTTCCCCTTTTCCTTCCACGCCTTTACACCCCTCCTGCCTTCGCCGTCGCGCTCGGCCTATAAAACACGGCCGCATCGCCGGTTCGCAGCACACTACCCCCTCCACCCACACCACCACAAACTCCGGCGAAAGAAGCACTCGGCAAAGAAGAAGATAGCGGAGAGGTTCCCCGGCGATCCTGCAGTGGCGAACGGCTTTGGCCGGCAGATGCTCCAGCCGTGGGAGGCGAGGATGCTCCACGACGCCGGGTATATGGTGCCACCGGACTTCTGCTGCTTGCCCAGCTGGAAGCTCAGCGCCGACGGCATACCGGTGCCGCCGGTGCTGACGGATGACGATATGGTGGAGGAGATCCAGGCCACCATTGCGGCGATGCCGGATCCCGAGCTCCCCGAGGACCCCGACAACTTCGCGCACCCGGAGCACTTCTTCACCGAGCGTCGCCTCGCCGAACTCGCCACCCACCAGGGACCTCCGGGCGAGCCGCCGAAGCACAACAACGCGGCGAGCCGCCGCCGATGGTGGAGCGTGCCAAGGCGTACCCTCAACTACGTTCTCGAGCACATCCACGCCGGCAAAACCCCCTGACTAGGCTTCCCCCGTTTGCCTGCAACGACGGCGAGACCCAGGCGCCCCCTGGCGAACTGGGCGCCCAGGAGGATGGGCACCCTCACCTCCTCCTCCGCTCGTCGAGATGGCGCTAGCCCCTCGCCGGCAATGACGAAGTTTTTTGGCCTGCCAAACGCGAGGCCAAAACGCCCAGGAGCTCGCCACCGAGGACACATGCGCCGGGGATCATCAACGAAGCGCATGGCGCTGCGCCTCGCTGGCCGCTTCGCCTGCACCAACCGAAGATGGAGCCTGCCGACGCCGATGAGGACGCCTTCGCCATCAGAATGGCGATCGAGCGTTCTCTACGCGACGCCGCGCCGCCACCGCCGATGGAGGAGCCGAACATCCTTGCCTGGTCCAGGGCGGACTGGGAGCGGGAAGAGGCGCGACGCGTCCAGCGCGAGCAGGAGGACGCCGAACGCCAGGCCAGTGCACGTCACGGACCCGCCTACCAGGGTGCGCCTCTCGTCGTCCTCGACGACGACAATGACGCTGAGCCTTCCAGCCAGCCGTGGAGGTATGGCGACGCTGGCCATGGCAGCTCGCGCCCCCCGCAGACGCCGAGCGACGACGACGATGACAATGGCACGACGGACCCGGACTACAGCAACTTCTACCGTAACTTCGGTATGTGAGGCGGCGTCCGGCGTCATCGGCGAACGGTATTGGCATCGGACTTTTCCACGTTTTTTAAGTTTTCTTTACGCCTAAATGATATAATAGTATGAATCTGCCTGTTATTAATGAAATCCGTCTATATTCGCCCAAAGTTCACCGAGTTTTGTTAAAATTTGTCCAAACCTGGGAACTCGGTCTGGGAACACGAGTGGGAATCGGCCATTCTCAGGCCAAAAACTTCCTCCATCCGATGCTATTTAGTTCAAATATTTCAGCCTCGGAACGGGCAACGAATGGAGATGCTCTAAGTATACGGCAATCCGGGAACGGATTGATCCGACCCCACTGGGAACAGACCTTGTGGGCAAATCCGGCTTTGTCACGAATACGGGCCAATCCGTGAGGCTTATGGATGTTCGGCCCACTGAAAGTTGTAATCTGAGCCCTTCAAGCGTGACGAGTAGGATGCAAGCACACATGACATGACACATCCCGCATATAAGCTCGCTAAAGCAAGGGCTAGTTCAAACCAAACTAAACGGCTGAAAGGATGTTACAACTAACATGACTGATACTGTCAAAAAAAACTAACATGACTGATTTGAACTACGAAGCTAACCGGATCGGGGGCCGCCCTACATCCCTAGTGACGAGACAATCGAGATGTTTTTGAGATGAAAAGGGAGTGAACAATAGAAGCACACAACCCCTTATACTATAGAAAAAAACGCAAGATTGCGATGTCTCCTTCTATTTGAGTTGGAAGCTATTTTGTTTGGTCTATTGCGCCACCAGAAGAACTCATGAATCCATTTCAAAAGGTTTAAGTGGTAGGAAAATTTATAACCAAATAGTGTGCGATAAATTCTTAGAAAACATTCTATAGGGCTCGATCTTACAAACTAGGCAACCACATGGAATAAATCTTAAGGATTCCGATCCTCTATATAAGTCCATATGAAATTCTTCAGATTAAAGAGAACCTTCATCCTTCCTAGCCTTCCTAGCCAAGCTTCTCTTGGGTTTACTTAAGAAAATATAAGTATCGTAAACACAGACGCACAAGGATTGCGCACGTCTCAACTCACCTGGAGGGGCGGAGAAGAAAGTTGAAGGGATGTGCATTTCGGTACATGTGTTTGAAATAACATTTTTGTGGGTGAGGGACGCATAGCAACCATCTAATTTGTGGTGTAAAAGTTATAAGGTGGCTATGCCAAGCATAGGTAAAATATCAGGTGCATATTTGTGCTTATGTAGGATCATACAATTGTCGAAGTATATAAATGAATTACGCTAGCTTTTTCCATCAGTTCGAACTTTGGTTGGGTTGGCTAATGCATAAAGCTTGACAAGAATTAATTTGTATGTGCATGCTATGGATGGTTTAACAGTCCAAACAAAAAGTTTCATAGCCATCACATGAGCATGCTACGGAAAGTTGAGAGACATCCCGGTGATAAAAGAAACACACATGTATATTCCAGCAAAAAATACATATACACAAATGTATCATGTATACACAATTACAAACAAACATATCAGGATCAGTAGCTGTGACATGGACATGCTATAAACTGTTAAGGGTATGTACGATGGTTGATAAGACAATCTTATCTTATATATGCCATATAATTTTGATATGATGATAAAACATGATGTATAATGGGTCATATTTTTAGTTTTATCTCCAGCGACAGATATCCCTAAATATATGGTGTGACATATCTTGCTATGATCTCTTAGCTAAGAAGAAGACAAATGTTTTTTCTTTCTCTCTTATCCAACTCAGCAATCATCTTACGCGGCATTGCTAAGAAAAGACTAAGATAAAATCATTGTACATGTCCTAATAAGGTGCATCCAAAATGTTGGTAGAGACACATAAACATCAAGCTAAAATAAAAGGGTTACTTCTTCCGATCCAAATTAATATTCTTCCATTTATCTAGATTGAGATGTATTTAACCATGTTTTAGTGCTAGAGATAATCGAATCTCGCCAAATCTGAGAATATTAATTTGGGTCGGAGGAAATATATCCAATCACATGGATATGCTATGATCAGTTAAGGCACATAAAAACAATGGTTGAAGTGCACATTATACACAAAGCAAGCCCCGACAACATAGCCATCACATGGACATTGCCACAAAGCTTTGCATATAGAGTGCCGCAAAAAACAGCCTCGGATACACTCAGGACTGCAACAGAACAAGCGAACAAAATGGTGGCATTGCTCTGCATCAGCGCCGCCGCCGGCAATCTCGCTATCCCGCGGCGCTGCACATCCCCGTTCAAAGTTCTCACCGCGCCGGCCTTCGCCCGTCCCCGCGGCAGCCTTCCATCTCGAGGTCTCGCCTGCAAGCAGTACAGGGCGCGCTGACGTGCATCGGTTTTACTTTTACCTGCAGGATGCATCAAACGTTACCTGAAAACTGTTTTGCTGTTCTTGTACAGGGCTGCGCTGCGCCGGCAAGGAAGTGACCGCCGCGGAGAAGCCTGACGCGGCGGCCATAAAGGAGGCTGATGCTGCGCCGTTGCCGCCGTTCGAACGGAGCTTGGTGGCGGTGGGCAGCGTCGGTGACGAGTCGCCCGTCAGCAAGGTAACCTTCCTGTTGTGCACACAGCTTGTTTGTCATATTGCCTCCAAGGTATTGTGTGAATATGGACAAGACGATGGAGGGGTTGAGCTGAAGCTTGGTGGAGTGATGTAGAAACAAATATTGACTTCGATTGTTATTTCGAACTAGAGTAATGTGGTTCAGCGGTTGTGCATACATCTTAGAAGTTAGGAACCATGCCCTGCGTCCTGAAATGCGTAAGGTATATGGACATACTGGCTTTTGTTCATCTCTATCTATTAATTCTTGGCATGCCATCTCAAGCTAAAGTAAAATGTCAGACATTCAGGGTTAAGCTACATTTGCAGTGGCTCTAAACATCTTATATTTAGGATCAGAGGTAGTAGCTTTCAGTAGGATTATTTGATTTAAGTTGCTAAAGTAATGTAGAAACAAGTATAATGACTTTGACTATGTTTGGAACATGGCATTTTAGACAGGGTGCTTCTGTCCAGCTCAATCTAGTAATCCTTGGCATGCCATTTGAAGTTAAAGTAAACTACCAGGCATTCCGGGTTAAGCTACATTCACAAATGTGTATCCCTGCATGCCCGAAACTCCCAATGTGTTATGATGTTGGCAGAATATCATCTGAGTAGAAAAGAAGCCAGGTACGATTATGCAGGAAGCTCTCAGCTCTCGTTCTGTTACTGTTTCTATGGTTTATTCTGTGCTACCCAGAAACGAGCATTCTCTAAGAATCATCAAGCAGCTTACGCATAGGGATATAATTCTGCTGATGACTATTGCATTAATCCGTTCGTATTTCTCACTGAACTTAACTCATTTATTGTCTGTGGAACTCATAATTGTGTTGTATCGAGAAAATATGTGTGTGTATAGTAGCCATACTAATCTTCCGTCTCTTGTTTTTTCCGTACATCACATAATACCGTACGGGCACTGGGGCACATAGTATGTCATATATTTGCACAGATTTTGGACTCTGGTTTATAATGGATTCTTCTTTTTTGTTTCAAATGCTCCAGTTGGGCTTCAAGGAGACGTTTACCTATGTCATGTATGGCGCCGGTGCTTTCGTTATCGGGTGGATTTTGTCTGCTGTTGTTTCAGTAATTGAATCCGTTCCCTTGGTCAGTATAGTCATTAGATCTGTATGTGAATGCACATTTTCTATAGAATTTTATCTGATTGCACTATTCATATCTTCAGCTCCCAAGGATACTGGAGATTGTAGGCCTAGGGTACACAATCTGGTTCTGCTCACGGTATCTTCTTTTCAAGGTAGGTCTCTATTAACTTCGTAGGTGTTCTTTTTCCTCTACTCCGCCATCTCGAACTAGATGTCACAGATTTATCTAGATTAACATGGATCTATAAACTAAAATGTGTCTAGATAAATATGTTATCTAGACAAATTTGCGACAAATAATTCGGGACAGAGGGAGTACTCTGTTCCATGTCTCACCGTGTGTTTATCACTCGCAGGAAAACCGGGATGAGCTGTTTGCCAAAGCTTATGATCTCAAAGTGAAGATCGTTGGATCCGCTGATGTATGATCGATGTGTTAGCATATGGTTGGGCTTCAATGCAATTTCTCTCCTTTGGAACAAATATTAGTTTAAATTTTGCATTGTGTTTTTCTGTTTTGAACTATTCGATGAAGAATTCATGTGTGTCAAACATGAACAAGTATTAGTTTAAACATTGCATTGTGTTTGTCTGTCGGAAATTCGATGAACTATTCAGTGGCGAATACACGGCGGCATTGGCTTATGAAGTGCAATTTTTGCGAGCTATTACCTCCAACATGAACAAGATAGTTTGGAAAACTTGGACACTCCAAAGACTAAATTCTTTGATGGCTTGCAATGCAAAATAGAGTATGAACGGTAAACTGCCTTGAGAAGCTGGGTTGGCCCGTGGGGTGTGCTTTTTTTGCAAGCAAACCACAGAGTTGGTTACTCATCTGTTTGTTAAGTATCGGTACATTAGGAAGCTTTAGGGCGTGTTTGTTTCCCATGCAATTTTTTCCCCACGGATGCAACTTGCACGCAGGGGACTGCATGCGGGGATTAGGCTCTTGGCCAAAATCTCCCCCTTATTTGGTAGCCCGCATTGACACTATTCACGACTTGGGTAGAATGAGGTTGTCATTTGGTGGGTTATATTAGGCCTGAGAGAAAGGATTGCACATGTTTGGTTTCAACATTCTCGTGCCGTGTGGTAACCTCTTCCCCATATGGTGAGGTTACCAGACGTCACAAGTAAGACTAAACCACAACAAACACACACCAAAATATGCACAGAACGAGCAAAATATAGATCAGCACAACATATTCAACGACGCCGTAATATATAGCAGTAGGACATAAACATTATAGCAAGACAACCGCACGACATAAAAACAAATTTCACAACAAACGAAAACAGACAAAGTTCGGAGCAAAGTTCAGAGGACATAAGCTTCTACGCGTCGATCATGGCAAGGGATGGATCATGCTCCGGGCACTTCTTCATCACTTCAGTCATGGTGTAGTCGAAGATGGTGACCTTGAAAAGGTCACCCTTCAACATCTTGAAGGTCATGAAGTACCCGATAGGTAGTGGCGAAGCCAGCCACCCCTGGTCAAGAAAAATCCAAAAATGCCATCCTGAAACATCACCATCCAGCTTCATCCGGTGTTCGTCTTGAGCACGATCGTCCTCGGCACACTATCGAGGAAAGGCATGAAGCCATCAGGGATTGGCAGCATGTCTAACCCAAGTGCCAACATCACCTTGGCAAAATGGGTTGGATCTACCTGGTCGTGGAAGTGTCCAATCTTGAGAGGCCTGCCCCTCGGCCTCTTGGCGCTGCTGCCCTCAACACCATCATTGTCCCTCTTGGAGGAACTACCCTCACCAGCATCCCTGGAGCATGCTCCTCCATTGGTGGGGAGAGCACCTCCTCAAAGTGTAAGATGGTTTACCTAGAGGGGGTGAATAGGTTTTCTACAAAATTCTCTGTAATCTTTTGCAAGTTTTAGGCTTGTAGGATATAAGTGTGCCTAAATGCAAACTAGGTGAGGCAACCTAAATGATGATACAAGATACTTCTAGCACGAAGGCTATCACAAAGTAAACAACACAAGTAAGAGATTGGTTAAGAAATAATCGAAGCACGCGGAGACGAAGATGGATTCCCGTGTTCACCACCTTTGGGAAGGGGGCTACGTCATGTTAGAGAGGTGTGAGGTTCCACGAAGGATTCCCCAATGCCACGAAGTCTCACCTTCTTCTCTGAGCCTATCCCACGAAGGAATAGCTCACTTACTCGTGGTAAACTTTAAGATAGTCTCCAAACCCTCACAAACTTTCCATAGAGAAAATCACAAGCCGAATGCCTCCGGGCAACACTAGCCGCCTAGGGTTTCCCACGAACCCAAGAGTAACAAGCTAACTCGATGAACTCAATGTGGAATGAACTTTGGCTCGGTGGAAACATAGATCAGGACCTCCTCTTGCTTTCTACCAAAGGGATTTGGAATTGGTTGGGTAGAATGGGAGACCCTCAAGAAATTGTGTTTCAACAATGGATAGAGAGAGTGCTTTAAGAATGGATGTGAAATGGAATTCCTAACCTCTCAGTGCAGAAGAAAGGGGTATATATAGTCCGGGGTGGAAAAGGAGCCGTTTGGAGGGTCCAGCAATAGAACCGGTAATAAGTTCGGCGACGGTGCGCGCAGGAAATACAGCAACGGCCCGCGAATCGACTCCACGCCAAGTTCGCAAAGACCAAAGACCCGTGCCAACGAACCACATTTTTGTACGCCATTCCGGTATTCACCAGGAATTTTCGATGGTGACCAGAAATTCTGGCGGCCACACCGGCGGTGCAAGAACCCTCGCCGGTTTCACAGAAACCTCCTTTTTTGGCTCATTTTCCACAACGACTTTCTATCTCTCCTCGAGTGGGTGTGTGGCTGAAGATATTAGGATGTGTATGTGGTGAAGAACATCCCCAAAGCGCGCACCGAGATCACGCCTCTTAATAGTGCGGTGCTTCCTACTAGACTCAAAATAGAAATAAGAGAGAAACGCAACGAAGACATCGGCTCTTCACTTCAGAAACGGATGGGGGGTCACACACCGCCTCTCATCATCAAATGCAGACTATCACATGTACGGACACTAGTAGAAATATTAGTCCGCTCTCTAGATCCAATGTCAGGATTAATCAAAATACTGGATAAGGGCATTTTTCCCTTTGACCTCCCATTAGAACCTTCGAGCATTGAAAAAAGAATCATCAGATGTAAGCACATACATTTTGGTGGTTAGACATGAACAATCAACATGGACTCATATGCAATGGCACAGATGCAAAGAGATTTTTCTCATGAGCAGCATAAATGAATAATAAATTTGGTTAGCACATAAGTTTGTCTATGAAGAGGATCTCCTTGCATTTCATTGTGCTACTTAGTAATCATCGGTCGAATGAAGCAAAACACAATGACATAACCAATGCCAAGCTTCAGAATAACTAGCACAAACAAGGTAGAGCTGGTGCTACAGGGATCCAGAGGAGGTGCACAACCAATTTTGTTGTGCATACCATCCGGTTCCTATAGCACCATCTCTATGAACAAATTGTACTAAGTGTCATCACAAGCTAGGTTCACAAATATTTACAACATTTGCCTCATAGTTCACAACATTTATAGCATGAAGTGATGATCCTACCGAACCAAGTTCCATCAGCCTGAATAGATGACGGAACCAGGTTCGAAAGGATCATCACTTCCATTTCATTGTGGTGCGTATGTAATCGTTGGCAGTCGCATAAATGAATAACTATTTTTGTGTCTCATATTAGGCATTGTGTGTCCAAGATCAATCATAACAGGCATGCTATGAAGCAACCTATTGGGATTTTGGCAACAAAATGCAAAGTAATCATCGGCCTATAAGAAGAACATGAACAGTGAAATAATCCCCAATTTTCACTGTCTGCGAAACCCTAAACCCAAAAGTCTCCATACATCTAGCCACTAACAAGTACATATGGAACCAATGTATCAGTAGATTTAGTGCTTACGAAGGCACAACAAAAAAAGAAAATACCCTAATCTATCAAATCGACCAAAACTAGCATAAGTCGGTGCAAATCTATCATGCATGTCAATCATACTCAAAGAATCAGACAGTAGTAACAGATAGATTTGCGCTGCTAAATGCTTAGAGAGTTGGTCGCTGCTAAATTGCTCCGTTACTCGCTCTTGTCGATACTGTAGGGTGGGTTAACGAAAGATCGATGATACAGGGACGAAGATCGTCGATGTGCAAGCGGCCACTATGCAGCCGGTCTGCAGCTGTGACGGCACGGCCGTTCAACGCTGGGAGGCAGAGATGGCGCGCTGATAGCTACCGCTGCCCCTTCTACAGTAGGCTCTAGCGCCGCGCGCACATTCACCCAACGGCCACCCTCCCGGCACTTTCAGTTCGCGCTTGCGCCTCCCTCCCAGAAGAACCACCCCGCAGCCGCCCCAAACTAATACTCCAAAAATCCCCAGCATCCGCCCCGTGCGGCGCGGCTCCGGCCATCTCCATCTCCCTCCTTCCCGAGTAGAGAGGGGCCGAGAAAGCGCTGGGGTGGAGCCAGACGCTGTCAGCTACACGGCGCTGATCGGGTGCCTTTGTAGGCATGGGAGTGTCGATGAGGGAGAAGGGATGTAAGGCTGATGTCATCACATACAATTTGCTGATTGAGGGGCTGTGCAAAGATGGGCGGATGGCGGAAGCGATGGACTTGCTTGGTAGGTTGCCACTGGAAGGAGTTCGGTTGAACGTTGCAAGCTATCGGATTGTGATGAATACTCTATGCTCACGTGGAGATGGAGAAGGCTGTTGGCTTGCTGGGACTGATGCTTGGACGAGGGTTTTTACCACACTATGCAGCCTCAAATACATTGTTGATGGGTCTGTGTGATGTTGGCTGTGTAGCAGATGCGACAGTTGCATTGTACGGATTAGCCGAAGTTGGATTCATGCCAGAGGCTAGTTGTTGGGCGAAGCTGATCGAGGCTGTGTGCCGAGACAGAAAGCTTAGGAGATCTCTAGAGCTTCTGGATATGTTGATTACGGAAGGGTGAGCAAGTGAATCAGTGCCCAGCATGGGTTACTTTGGCCTATTTTTTCACCTGAAGGCAAGAAGTAAATCAGGTACGAAGAATTGCTCAACTGTGGAGTGCTTCCTCGTAAGATGATCAGGCACGAGCAGATGGCAAAAAAGATGCAGCCCAAGGAGTAACTGGAGGGTTGCGTGATCTGCAACAAAACCTGTGTGCAATCAAACTTCAACAAGACTGGCAGCCTGAGCCAATTTGTGAGATAGTCCACATCCATTCTGAGGTGGGGGACATTTGAAGGTGGGCGCGAAGCATTGCTTACTTTGATGCTTTCATGCCTATATTAAAATTATTTGCATAATCATTGGGCTGTGGAAACTGAAGAAGGAATAACCATGTGGAAGAGAGGTGCTCATTGCCCTGGTGTGTCTTCTACTCGTCTCAGATATATTTACCTGGCTTACTGCTGACCAAAGGTCAGATCACTGAAACCAATTTTATGAATTGCACCCGTCTCTCGTTCTCCTTTACTACTCTTTTGCTGTTATTATGTGCACAATGAGACTCTTTATCATCCATGATATATAATTGTAGTTTTTTTTATTTTTTGCTTCAGCAGACCTGTCTTAGAAAGGAAAATAAGGCTACTATGATGTATATGATTGAGATTTTTTTTCCTTGTAGTGCTTAATCTTGTTGGTTTTGGGAACACAAATTCTCATGAACACAATAGCTACTCATAGTCTCTCATTTCTCATCACATCCTCCTTTGATTTGTAACAACACACGCACAACCGAGTCATGCATAAATAATATCACACACCACAGATACAACACAGAACAATGTAACGATTGATAACTTAGAAGCGAGCATAATAAATGATCTCAGCCAGCAGCAGCGGCGGCGGGAGCAGGAGAAGAAGGTGGCATGCAGAAGATGGTGGAGCCGCGGGTCAGTCGCGGCAGATTGATCTCTTAGGCTTGACGATGAACTTCATCTGGCCAGCGTTGCAGTGGATGCCGCCGCGCTCTCCGCAGACAAAGTAGTGCACCTTGCGCTTCTGCAGGACGAACTCGAAGCCGGAGCCAGCGCCCTGCATCACGTCGGCCACCAGCTTGGACGCGTTGAGGTTGCACGACTGGTAGTCCGCCAAGTTGCGCATCATGTACACGCTGTGCGCGTGCGTCGTCGCGTTCGGTGGGTCGTACCTGAACACTGCATACGCACACCCATCCAAACACCTCAGGATTCCGCAGTTCATATTTTGGAAGAAGTTTTGATAACTGAATCTTCACCAATTCAGGTAAAAACTATTCTGTTGTTACTTAAAAACTACTATGTCGCTGTTAGTTACTAATCAGGGAGTGCTTTTGGAAGGCCACCACCCAGCTGTTCCAAGACTGAACTGAACTTGGTATATTTAGAAAAAAAGAGTGTACTGAAGTAGTAAGACCAAAGAAAGCAAGTAGAGAGCAGCTAAGCAAGGCACGTACCGAGGCTGTCGTTTTGGAAGAAGGGTCCTTTCTTGACGACCCAGTCGGTGTAGTTGTACCCCCACGTCCACCGCGCCGCGTCGCCCACGATGAACTGCTCCGCCCGGCACGCCTCCGGGACCAGCACCAGCAGCACGAGTGCCACCGCCGCCATCGCTCCACCCCTCGCCGGCGCCGCCATCGACCACAAACGACAACCGGTCTCCAACTGCTAGCGGATAGTAACTTCGCTCCCCTGTTGTGGCTGCTGGCTACCGGATGCTTCGTTCTGGCTTGTGTGTTGTTGAGCATGGCACGGCGCGGGTACGGGTATAAATAGCGGAGCTGGAGCGAGCGTGATGATACAGTAGCGCAAAGTTGACCTGCACAGAACCTGAGTTCTCGACCAGGTCGACAGGAACCTGGAAAAACATGGACGGGTCCTAGTCATCGGGTCGTTGTTTAGTTTTCAGATCACTGCACTTAGGCTCCTCGCGTCTGGGGTTGGTCCATGGTAACGCTGGTGCGCCATTAGCGACCTGGGCGTGCTTAGGGTCGTTGGTGGGCATCACCGGTGTGGAATTTAGCGGCAGTAGCATCTACCTAGCGTGTTCTACGCCCTCCCTAAGAATTCGCCAGCCGCTGGTCACTTCTACGTCGCCGCTGAGGTGTGCTTGGATCCATGATTACCGTAGACGTAGAGGATTCATCAGAGAGACGGGTAACAGCCATGATTACTGTGGAGGATCAGGGTGGCGCGAGATGATTAAGCCACGGTGCATGATTGGTCGACGTAGGACGTGCTTTTGTATGTAGTGCGCGTTCGAACTGGTACATTAGTACGTTAATAATACTGCTTGCTTCATGATCGCGTCATGCTGAGACGCCCAGTGTATATGTAGTTGCTTTCAGTAAGTGCTTAATGTGTGGCTGTAAATTGATAACCTCGATCGGAGTGCTGCCGTATTGGTTGAGCACAAAACTATTTTTTTAAGCTCCACGGCCACCGTCAAACCGACCTCTTGCTCGCACCGCACGTAAGGCCGGGGTCGATCAGCTTGTCGTCAACATGGCGTGACCGTGGTGAACTCGTCGCCGGACCGAGCACGATCTCTCTGACCACTTGCTGGGACTGATTTTATCTCAGACGGTGAACCATTAATCGCTTACCTTTGAATCGTACGTTTAACTTTCACGGAAGCCATGGGCAATGCGTGCACGACGGTTCCCGCAACTGGCGACACTAACATTTTTCTGAACATAGAAGCAAAGCATGTTTTACAAATTGCACCGTGGGAGCTTATCCAGCTACACCAAGTTTAATCACGATTTTCTGAAGTTCCCAGAGTTGTAGATTAGGTACGTTCTTAATTAGTTTCTCCATCTACGATGTTTCATCAAATTCAGAGTATAATTTTTTTATTTTTGGACATAGGGTATAATTCGTTTAATCATGCAGAGCACGCGCACTTGAGCACGCCATATACATACCACCAAATGTCACGAGCGTGCCGTGTGATATACGTTCTTGCAAGTCGCGTCACTGCATAGTGCATACTACAGATCGATCTCAAGCTGGGCCACATCGGTGGAGAGCGCAGCGCACGCGTGCATCGCCTAATTTGGTGCGTACATATCCCAAAAGTCCCCTAAAAGAAACATATCCGAGAGTCCTCTGGCTTTGACATGTGACTATGTGAGGTAAGGTTCTATCTACACGCCTACAACTCACTCGTGACCACAGATGTACAGCAGTAGTATACGTAGCTTGCAAGACAAGATTAATTAAAGGATGAGCGGCTAGCTTGATGATCATTTTAGTCGCACAAATGGACATCGGGTTGGCTCTTTCGGGGCCGGCCATTTCGAAAGCTCGATGGTATATACGATCATCACTCTGTGTCCGTTTCTGCGCACTTGATGGTGCTTTATGGTGTGTTTGGTTTTGGATGAAGTGGAATGGAATGTCATGGTTACATTCTCATGTTTGGTTGGGCAAAAAATATAGAATGGAATGGTTCTATTCTATGTTTGGTTTAGAGAACTAGAATGACTAGAATTGGCTTCAGCTCACCTCTTTTATAGGATTGGTGAGGTTACCTCCTACATGTATATTTGAGGATCTATGCATAAACCACAGTTTGAGCAGCTAAGCACCGACTAGTTTGCTTCGGTTAATCAAGCATGTTACGGTAAAAGCACAATCAAGCAGCAGCACCATAGGTCTTCGTGTCACCAGAGGAATCGCCCACCCTATCATCTGTCTGCAGATCGCGCCGCTGCTCTGCTATACATGCTGCTCTCACGTGCTTGACGTTTATGCTCCTCCCTGCTCCCTGATTGATGCCGCTACTCCATGCTCCGGCCTGCTTATTGATGCCCTTTAGCTGCTCCTCCATGCTTCCTGCTCCTTGCTGCTAGATCGCCGCCGAGTAAGAAGGTCGTCGGTCGCCGCCCAGGTGAGGAGTTCTCCTTCCAGCATCATCCCCGCCAGGTCGTCCGCTTCCGCCGTCGATTGAGATGCGCCGCTGGGAGCCCGGGACATGGAAAAGAGAAGTGGAAAACAGGACACAGGGTGAGGCGTGCAATACGGTGAGACTTATTTGTCACGTCCTCTCACGTGACGAGTGATTCTACTTGGTTCGACCGATTCGGTGGAATCGCTCGGTTCCGCATATAAAGCGAATATTCCCTTCCCAGGAACGGGTTAATTCCGTTCCACTTTCCAACCAAACATAGGATTAGCTCTAAAAAATAGAATCGTTCCATTACATTCCGCTTCATTCTAAAGCCAAACACACCCTTAGTGTATGTCCATATGAGGAATGCTTTTCGATACCCGGCTTTTCCCGTATTTAATATCTGCCCAGCAATGAAGATATTAATGATTTAGTTGAGGAAGCAGGACGAGTTATAGCGTCCCAGAGCGTCAGATGACAGGTGAGCCACTACATGGCATATCAGGTGGAAACATAAACAGCTTAATTAAGTAGAAGAACCTATTTGATACTCTAGTTGCTACTCCCTCCGTTCACAATTACCTCGCGTTCTGGGTTTAGTCAAAGTCAAATTTTACAAAGTTTGACCAACAATATAAGAAAAAATATTGACTTCCATGATTTCTAATGCATATAATATGAAAATATAGTTTATAATAATTATAATACAATACTTTTTATGGTGTTAATATTGATATTTTTTCCTAACTATATAGTCAAAGTTTATAAAGTTTGACTTTGACTAGACCTAGGATGCGAGGTAATTGTGAATAGAGCGAGTAGGATGATGATTTGGGTCTGCCCGATGCTCCAGAGAGGCAGAGCAGAGCGCTCATTGTGTCTTCCCCTCGATGGCGATTTGGGTCTGCCCGACGCTCCAGAGAGGCAGAGCAAAGCTCTCCTTGCATCGTTCCCCTCGAGATACTAGGGCAAACCCTAGCCTCCACAGCAAGAGACTTCTCTCGCCCTCCCTCGGCACTGCTGCCGCCGACCATGACCATGGTGGTGGCCCCCGTGACCTAACGCCATGGGGAGGTGACTTATGCGGCAACGTCGGCGAATACGACTGAGGGAGGATGCACGGTCGGCTGTAGCGCGAGGATGTGTCGGTTGTCGGAATCGCGACTTAGGGCGGCGGCAGTTGATCGCCTTATAGGCTTGGAACTGCAGCGCCTGTGTGCGGAAGATCTTGAGATACTGTGCCCATATTCAAGCTCGAGGATAGGAAGGCGGAAGGTTGGGCAGCGACCCTAGTCGTCTTCTCCCTCCTGGCCAACTCACATATCTACCTACTGTCGGTCATCCTCGATCCGGCTGCCGATGAGTTTTGGCCTTCTCCGTTAGCAACCTTCATAGATTGGTGCATGACGCTCATGGACCTCTCGATCGGATGGGATCCGGTCGTACGCGTCCTGCAAATATCAACCCGTGCGGATTCAAATGGGGCGCTTCGGAAAGTTTTGCTTCCATCAACACCACGGGGCATGTCGTCATGGCATTTACGATGTGACTTCCATGGTGTTGGCAGACACGGGGAATGTCATGGTAGCTACAAGTGGTACACCAGAAGGTGTCTATGACTCATGTCAAGTTCGAGACCGCAAAGTAATTGTGGAGATGGGGTGATGTGATGAAGAAATTTCTTCATAGGCTATTGTGCGGACATGGGTGCGGGACAATTTCCCTCCCAAACCGCACACATGTGATGGTCGTGAGCCTGGTGATTAGTGACTTGCAGCAGCGACCTCGATAAGTGATGGAGGCAGGATTGGGGGACTCTATTTTTGACTGTGCTCTCAGTACCGTGTCTTGATTTATAGGGTGAAAACTCTGGATCTAACCTTTATTGGTTGTAGCAATGGCCATCATGGAAAATCTTATCTCACAAAATAGGAATTATCCTTATGGCCTTGGGGAACGATTTAGATGGCATGAATATTGCTTAAAGGTATTGCAATGCACATGCCTGAAGACATGAATGGAGAATATGTTCATACTCACATGTCGTAGAACATCAATTGAGTATGAGTTCAGGCTTCGTACAACCTGGCACTGGCGTGGTCTTTTTACTTTCCTCGAAGAAATGAATGCTATTTTTGTTTTACTCCCTAGGGTTGGTCCAATATTCATGGATTCGTGGGGAATTTAAAGGAGAGAGCGAAGAACACGATGAAGAACACACACACCCAAAGATAAATAGCGAAGCAAACTCGTAAAATCGATTCCGGCAATAAATCTCCAATGTAGTAACCTCCGGAACTCGAAAGACAAGCCAACAATCGCTCTCATTGAAATTGATCCCTTCTTACCGGTCGATCCACCGATCCAATAGAACTCTAGCAAGAAAGAATAATAACCAATAGAACACTATAAAAGATTGGCACTACTAGAACCTTGGTAGGAAAGATTGGCACCATGCATACTAGAATCCACAAGAGGAAAGAGTAGTTATGTGAAGACCGTGATTCATCTCCATAAGAGGTATTGAGATCCACAAGGGGGTCTTCTCCACAAGAGGAGGGATGAGAGCAAAGCCCTATCTTATCAGATTAGCTTTGTCTTGGATTTACATATAGAGGTGGGGACATATATATAGCCAGCCACGAGCTAGAGGCAGTTTAGGTAATAAGGAGGGGTACATGGTCTATGTCCCAAACCTTAGGTGTGTGGTCCCATAAGTTAGGATGGAGACTCCAGGTTCGTTGGGGCCGGAGACTCCGGTTAAAAAGGGGTAGGGACTCCGGTTCGGCTACAGGAGCTTGCAGCGCCTTGACGTCGTTAGGCCGGAGACTCTGACATTGGAGTGGTGGGCCAGAGACTTCATGGAAGGCACGCATGCTTCTTCTTCCTTCTCTGCCATGCTTAGTGACGCTGGCCTTGAGTCCTTAGGTTTCCTCCTAGCTTCGTGCATTGTCGATGTGAACCTAACATAGTCATATGATGAAGTATGAAGTAGTATAACATTCAATAGTGTAGTAATTAGATTCGCATAGAGGACATGATTCACCTTTGATATCCATGATGACATAGCATATGTTGGATGGCATGACAAGGTACGTGATGTGGTGAAGACTGTATGTCGCGCTACATCACTTAGTATCGAAAATATGTCGCATTGTCTAGATTCACATGAATCTCCTCCACTAAAACTTGTCTAGATACATATAGATCTAGATAAATTTGTGATATCTTTTTAGGATAAGACAGAGGGAGTACTATATATACACTAAGCATATAGCTAAAACAGTGACATTGTACAAGCTTGAAGAAAATAACGGAGAGGATAGAGGAGTCTACCATGTTTTAACTGGTAGTATATTGTTTAAATCCATAAGAGCATCTCCAGGGGCATGCCCTAGACGAACCGAGACGGTCCGTTGGTCCGACCAGACAGAAGGATAGTCGTCGGTCTAGCAGCGTGATGCAAATGGACCGACACGCCCAAACCAATCCACCTCAGGCTCGCACGGTGTCCTCCCACGTCCACCTCAGGCTCGCCTGGGAGAAACCCATCGCTTGCTGGCCTTATGCGTTGGCATCAATGCCAGCCGATTAACTATTGTAACAGACGCTTTGAGTCATGTGCTTGTATGAATGCTGGTTGTTGGACTCATGTGCCGACATCAATGACATGGGAGCTCCTGGCATTGATAGTCAGGGCTTCTTAAGCACGGTTGTGGGCATCCATCTCTCCTACCACCCCTACCTGCGTCATTTCCACTTCGAGGCAAGCATGTTCTTCACCCGCCCATAGCCATACCATCCTAGTGGAAGAAGACGAAGAACGACCACAAGGCCGGATCGTCCTCAGGCTAGTGCTGCTCGTCGTCGCCTCCGTGCCCACGCGCACCGCTACGCGTGCCAATCGTACCGTCGGGCATGCGTGACTGTCGGTACATCCTCGTGGACGAGGTACGCCGGCGGTAGGAGCACGGAGTGTCCTGCGCCCACTGGTACGTGAACCTCCTGAGCGGCTAGCACCTCAATAGGAGGAGGGTGCATGTGTCGTACGTGCCATGGGAAGGGCCGGCATAAGAGGCTGAGACTGAATGCATGTGGGATCTCCTCCAATCATATCACCAGGCCCAACCTGACCTACGCCACCCGCTCGCACTTCTGGAACAATTTCTCGTCGTAGGAGCATTACGCATAGGGCGCCTCTACCTTCCTCGGTGATGCCTAGCTAGACAATGACAACTACGATGATGATGGTGAGTGGGAGCAGCTTCTGGAAGACGACGACGATGACGAGCAGTGGGAGCCCTCGCTGCCGCATGGCGACGATGTTTGTAGCAATGAAATACGATAACCTACCCGATATGATATATGAGAATTCTAATTCTCTATAGATATGTCTTCCCTATAAAGGACCCGAAATACCTTGCTTACGTATCATTAGAAAGTGCATTAACATAAATACGGCAGTAAGCAGAGGCAGTACAAAGGTATATAAACTATAAAAACGAGTCAAAGTGGATTGACCCACACTAACACTTCCACGTAATAACTCCACTAGAGGCGATCCTTTTACCGAAATGGCATCAGGTACACCTGTCACAATTTTGACTGCTCAATAACCAATTTGATCCCAAGGCAACGAATAACCAGTTACACCAAATGATGCAGTCAAAACAGCCAAAACCACACCTGTGACCCAAGTTAATTCGCAGGGTTTTTTAAACCCACCTGTGAGATACACATGAAATACATGCAGGATCATCATTAGAACCATCATACTTGCTGACCATCGATGAACTGATCGGATTAACCAACCAAAGTTAGCCTCGGTCATTATGTATTGAACCGAAGAAAAAGCCTCTGTAACGTTGTAGTAAAAATCATAGCAAAACCGGTAGCGACTTGTACTAGAAAACAAGTAAGTGTAATTCCCCCTAAACAATAAAATATGTTGATATGGGGAGGAACATATTTACTAGTTATATCATCTGTAATTGCATGAATCTTAAGACGTTCCTCAAACCTCAAACCAATCCCTCAAACCAATCATATACTTTATTGAGATAGGTAACTAACCCAAGCCAAGCCCCTCCCTCTAAGAGCCGTATATGAAAATTTCATCACTCAAGCAGAAACACACAAATTTTCAACGAATATTATAAAAAAAAGTTCAAAACTTCATCAGCCACTGGATTGGGTCAAAATTTCGCCGTCCAGGAACGTCCTCCTATGAAGCCGAGTAGAGATGCTCTTAGCTTAAGGTTTTAGTATTTATTTCTATGCTTTTTCCTAATGTCCGAAATGGTTCTCACCCTACAAAATAAGCTAACAAAAGAAAAAGAAAAAGCTATTATACCCATTTCATTGTTCAAATGTACACAAGCCTAGAGAGAAGAGGGTAGAGATGTATCATTCATTGACTGCCTAAAAATGGCATACCTAAAACGTAGGAAGCACACATAATATCCATAAACTAAACGTTTCAAATAGCAAATATGGTACCAGAAAAAACATGAAAGAGAGAACAAATCCCAAAGCATTTCGGACGCGCCCCGTCAAAGAAGCTAGAATCATGCCAAAACGCAGACCATGGGCCAAGGCCGACACACATGCACCAGGGTAAACCCCACCGAGAAAGAAAAACAGGTCAAAAGCACCGGATCTGCGGCGTTTGGCAGCAAGCGTACGTGGCAGACAAAAGGTACGCACAGATAATCACGAAAGCAAACGGTGCACGAGGAGTATCAACTGTCACAACGATGGGACCAAACAAAGACGAAATGTCTAATGGGTGGCATGCCTTCCTGCAAAGTCTGCAAACTGCACTGCTCGGTTCAGTGTTTCAGGTTTTTTCCCCTTGGTACAAGCATTGACCACCACTGTAGTAAAAAGACAAAATCTCTCCTCCCCCCAGACCCCCACTATTTTCCCCTGTATCTACTAGATTGGGAATCTGCATTTGTTGCAAGGCAGTGCCCGCTTGGTATACCTGCAACACAAATCACCCTTTAAAATGTTTTCCAAAGCATAACCCCATCCTTCAACTGGTGTGCATCAACAAAACTAGGACCTTTTCCACCCCAAGTTCTAGTATATATCCGTCCCAGATTAAGCTAAGCAAAAGTTCTGCCGGGGGGAGAAACTAGAGATCAATTATTCTCCTACACAAAGAAAAAAAAAAGAGTTAGCATCTTGTACTCGATGCCTAGGGCAGAATATTAAAAAAAAAAATGGGCACACTTGAAAATTACTTCGCTGTTCTCATCTGATTTTCCTGAAGACTGGAACATCCTAGCAAATGACTTCCGCTCCTTGTCTCTTCGGTTGGCAATCTGTAATAGTTTCCAGAGAGTTGGTTACAATGAACATATTTATCCAGAAACCAGCTAAATCAAAGACTGACCCTCGTCTTTGCAGCAGCCAGCTCTCGTTTAATGCCTCCTGCAGGTTGTTCCAGACAAGCTCATTAGATACCAAATTGCTCGGAGAAGGATTGGCAATGAAGGGGATAGAGACGAACCATCACTAGGCTCCAGGTCCAATGCATGCTGGAAACTCTCCACCGCTGCATCAATGTCATTAAGTGCCATGTGTGCCTGGCATATCACATTCAAACTATAAGTTACTTCACATACAAACAACTTGGGCATGATACATACTACTGTTGTTGAATGTGTTACATGTGTTAAAAGGTATGGAAAATGTTGTCCACCTCAATTGTACCCATGAAGCGTCAGAAACAAATAAAAGCAACAGAATTAAATTTCAACTCTCCAGGATTCTTTTTCAGAATGTAAAAATGAGTAGTTAATAATTTCCTCCGACTGAAAAGTTTCTTGGCTGTAGCTCAGGTCCAAGGTTTTAAATTGCGATTTTGGTGGCTTCAGGGTCTCAAAAAAGATACTCCTCATCCCAAAATAAGTGACTTGGATTTTTCTAAATTCACATGCACCTAGACGCGTTTTAGTGTATAGATACATGCGAACCTAGACAAATCCAAGTCACTTATTTTGGGACGGCGGGAGTACATCAAATATCATGGAAGCTATCTTCAGAGAAATTAAGAAATAATAATAAGCCCGTGGTGCAAGGTAGCTACAGAAAAAGATAAAAGCATAGTACTTCAGAATGTACTAACCACAATGTTCGCAGTAAGCACTCAATTACTAAGAAATGTACTAATGTTCGAGTATTGAAAAGGAATTAGATGACGCCCCTCGATAAGCTTTCATGTAGTTAAGGAACTAAAAAGAAAGAGAGAAAACATAGTACTCTAGACGGTAGTAACGTTTACTAAGCTTTCATGTAAGCACTTCACTACTAAAAATACTAATGACTGAGTATTGAAAAGGAATATGATGATGTCTCTTCACAAGATTCCATGTAGTTAAGGCTTATAAGAGATGCGGGGCATCTCCCTCTGGTTCATGGGTACATTACATATGTAGACTAGCTGACCTACCGACCACTGAGAGCTACAGTATGTGTATCTACTACAAAACATTGTCCATAAAGTGTATCTATAGCAAAACGTTGTCCATAACATGTATCGATAGCAAAATATTGATCCGCATCGTAAGAGGTCCAAGATATCTCATGTCAGACTAATCTCAAGACATTTTTTAATACTCAGCAGAAAATTTCTGTTCCCTCCATCCCAAATTAGTTGACACAGATTTGTCTAGATTCGGTATCTATACACTAAAACGCGTCTGGACATATGCGTATCTAGACAAATCTGCGTCAATTAATTTGGGACAGAGAGAGTATGTATTATCTTAGATGAAGAGGGAAAATATTGTTAAGCAATACAAATAAGATGATGCGTTGGACATGTGACAGTGGATCCATTCAAGAAAAGAAACCACTTTGGGTCTGCAAATGATAGTAACATGAGATTGCAAGTGATTTGAGAGAATGACAGAAACAAAAGTATCCACACAACTAGAAACACCTTATGGTTTGGAGAAAAGCATAATGAAGAACTATAGCCACTATATTAAGGTCAATACCAACCTGTCCTTGTCGGAAAAAAGCCTTAGCATTGCCATCTGTTTCACGCAACGCAAAATCCGCATCCAACAAAGCACCCTTCAAATCTCCCAACTTCATTTTGCATGCCTGAAGAAATTATCTCAGTTTCAGGAAATAACACTACTGTAGTAGCATTCAATGAGTTTTAAGATAATAATAAACCATAACTAGCATCTGTTTGCGAGTTGGTAAATACACCCTCCGTTCCAAATTATAAGATGTTTTGGATATTTCAATGTGGACAACATACGGACTGAAATGAGTTAACAGACACACTAGAACGCGTGTATATAAATGTGGTTCAGAAAAATGCCAGAGCTTCTTATAATTCGGTTCAGAGGGTGTAGAACTTAGCAAAATTCTCTAGAAAAGCAATCAATCAAAAACAATTATTTCTAGAACGGAATAAAAAGGCGTAAATACGAAGGTAGTAAGCAGAAGGAAAAATGTAGTGTGCAGGTTCACTCATTTTGCTCAAAAACAGCCCTGGGAAATAGGTTCACACAAAACACGCGGTAGTACTGCGACAACACCGTGCACAAAAACAGCCCCGAGAAATAGGGGTCGTATCGGCCAAGCTGCCGGACAGCTAGTAGCGTTCCATACTCGCATGTACAAATGCACGCACAAAAGCCATTGTTCTAGCTAGTAGAGTATTCTACTCCTCCGGGCGACTTGATAGCTGTGTTCCTAGATTGATCTTTTCATATTATACTCCCTACTTATAAAATTATGTTGCATATAATTTTTTGGTCAAAACATTTTTTCGAAGTTTGACTAAATATATAGACAGAAATATTAACATCTTAAATATCAGATCCATATATTGGAATAATCAGGAGGTATATTTTGCTTTATATGCATTTGTTAGTATAGATCTTGATGTTTTATATTCAACTGGTAATCAAAGAGACATGAAACATGTTGCATTCTGCCTATATTAGTTATGCACCTTTCTAAGATCTTGCTGGATGCTACGAGACAGCCATGTGGCTAAGTAGAGTAATCATGTAGCAGAGGTCAAGATAAAATTAACACCACAGTCCGCAGTCAGCAAAAAAGTAATTAGATTGGAAAACAGAACTTACAGAGCTATTCGTGAGTATTATGGACTTGGTCTTCCGTAACGCTGTGCTCTTTTCTGCATATCAAGACATGTTCATATTTTACTTACATGTGTCATGTGAAAAAAATTATGACCAGTATGTATGATGTGACAGAAGCAACAAAAACTACACAGTTCTACTGGAAAGTGGAAAACAGTATAATTTGCCTTCATCTATCTCTTCTTTCTCCCAGCAAACATCCAAGTAGCGCAGAGCTTTCCTGTACTTTCTCAGGGCTGTCTTGTAATCTTGTTTCTGTAGAGAGTACAGGCGCTAGCTTTAGCTTTAGGAAACCAGATAGGAAAATACAACAATACATATGTGCAAAATAAGATTAGCTCAGAACTCTAAGAAAAAAATCCATGAGACGCACACAAGAATCATGACTACAACCTAAAGTTGCTTATTTGATGAATGTGGATATTTATATCGCTACAAAGTGGAGAGTACAAAAGTTAACCAAAAGGACTCCACTGCGTTTTGTCAAGCGTTTGTGGCTTTCACTGTAGTTGATCTCAGCAATCCGGATTCAAGCTACTGCCACCGTTTTAAAATATAAGATGTTTTAGCCTTTTTCTGAAACGCATGTATCTAGGCGCCTTTTAGTGCGTAGGTTTTAAAACGGAGGTAGTAGTAGTCAAGGTTGTTAATCGCTTAATGATTATCATGTTTAAAAGATGCATGGGTAAGAATGGCATCAGCAATTACCGTAACCATTGTTGTGAAAACTGAGGGCACATCTCAGGTAAAAGGGGAGGCTAATATAATTTATAGCTTGCGAATGTTGAAATCAAAGGTCAGAATCATTGAAGATGATATACACCAGGATATAAAAGACTAATACCCAAGAGGAACTACATTTCTTTTTTCATTAAGACAATAGGAACCCAAATCTGAGCCAAACAGGAATTGAAGGTGTCACCCACACCATCCACAAACTGAGCTAGGCTCAGTTCCTACATACACAAGGATTTAATTTAGGCAGCAGATAGGCGACTGAACCACAACCACTTAGCAATTGTGTACAGCTGAGAAAACATAAATGTGCCAATAGTACTTGAGGAAGTTGCGAACAACTAAGGGCTTAAGTTACTTATGCTAGTATCTGATCTATACATTCAGCCTGTCAAGAAGCAGTGTCACTATATGGATGTCTGGAACCAATGAAATACCAACAATCCAAACAAATCAGTGTGGAGCATAGCTAAGAGAGAAATTACCTTAAAGTTATCGTTTCCAAAAGCCTTAGCATACTCCACAGCATCCATCCACCATGAAACCTCTGTAGGCTTCTCATCGAGGTCATTTGGCCAGTCAGGATACCTGTCACCATCCTTGAAAAAGTCCACAACTCCATCATCGGCACCTTCAGGGAGTTCTCCACAATCAAAAATCATGGCATCAGCTGTGGGACAGTCAGCTTCTCCAACAGGAATGTGCTCACAAGAGCGAACCACCCCCATTCCCTTTATTACTCTCCCAAAAACAACATGTTTCCCATCCAAATGAGGTGTTCGGGTTGTAGTAATGAAAAACTGAGATCCATTTGTGTCAGGACCAGAATTAGCCATCGATAATATTCCTTTCCTCTCATGCTTTAATATGAAGTTCTCGTCCTCAAATTTTAAACCATAAATTGACTCTCCTCCTGTTCCATCACCAGCAGTAAAATCTCCACCTTGTACCATAAAACCTTTGATAATGCGATGGAACAATGATCCCTGCAAGAACAGCAATTACCAAAGGTTAGTTTAGTGGTTACTGTGAGAAACTGACAAGAGAATCAGTGCAACATACACAATTGTGTCACCAAACTTTCACGTTATATTTTTGTGGCTAATATTTGAAATTGCAATGACAAGAAAACAATTCAACACAAAAGGAGCATCAATCAATTCACAGTCCTGTACTGATTATTTTATTTGCATCCAATAGGAAAAATGAACCGTCAAAAGTATTCAGAAGTTATGATGGTTGGTGGCTCTGTCAAGAAACACTACAACTCAATGTTATAACCCAATTACTGAACCCGAAAATGCCAGATTCCCGAAACACTACAAGCTAAAAGTAACCAATTAGTATGTGTCCCCGATGCCTGAAACCCAAAAATACACATCACACAAGTTGGGAGTCCACACGCATCACTGTTCTGATTGGCACGGTTTCACTCAGGTTGATAAGCTCAGCAGCGAATTGCGACACACCGGATGCAAAAAGACAAAGCCGTTACCCAAATACTAAGCACCTGGTAAGCCCCCCTCTCATAACAAACACTTCTTGTCCTTGAATTTATGTGAGAATAGTGACCAAACATAAATCTAAAAGGAGTGGCAAAGCAAATCCAGATACAGTGCTGGCTTCTGCCTCTTCATAAAACAAAATGAATAGCAAAGCAAATCAAGATACAGTAGGGGCTTTGGCTTCTGTCTCTTCATAAAACAAATTGAATAGCAAAGCAAATCAAGATACAGTAGGGGCTTTTGTCCCTTCTGACAGGCTACAAGGCATGTTATGCTATGAAATGTTTCTTTATGCACACAAAATTTCTCACAAACATACATCCTCCATGAGTCTGGTATCAGGTTTGTTTTCGTTGTAAATACAGTACTGCCTTTTGCAATAAGCTGGCCCGTCAATGGAATAATTTTGTGATAAAATACCACACACTATCGCAAACAGCACTGTAGTTCCTCGTGTGTAAAAGGCAGATTGCATTGTACGGCTTCTCCGTGTGGACTAATCACAAGAGCGAGATTGCCGGGTACTATATTGCATTGTACGGCTGATAGTATTATCATTGCCGAGTCCAAGATAGATTTAGGAGCACTGTAGCAGCACAAAGCAGACGTGCCACCACCTTTTAAAAGGGGATTCCCAGTCCCGACAAGCGAGTGACACAACACAAAAGCTATAGCACGGGAAGGTACTTGATATGTTAATATGTGCATGGTGCAGTTTTAGAATGAAGTCAAAAGGGAGGGGCCCTTGTTAAGGGTAGCAGAACTTGTGGCAGCAGTGCGTGGAGTTAACTGCACATCAAAGGACGCGATTTGACATCACGGCGAAAATAATAGTAGTAGTACTACTTGTGAGTAGTGCGGAAAAAACAGAAGAGAAAAGGAGGCACTGGTTAGCACATACAGTGAGCAGTATCAGGCAATGTGACAAAAGGAGACGCTATTCACAGAGACAGACTCCAATTATCAATGGGACTCCTATGGATTAACGGGGTGAAATACTCATTTGAGGGAATTTCCCTAAATCTTCAAAAAAAAATCTAATGGAAGCAGCCAAATCGCGACTGACCAGCACAACTAGTATTAGGCAAACTGCTCCCAAATCGCCCAAACACTTTGCTAGACCATACTAAATTACATCCACGGGAACCAAAACGGAGGAGGAGCAGAGTCTATGGCGCTCCAGATCAATCGCTACTAACCTTGAAGTGGAGCGGCTTGCCGGAGGCGGCGCCGACGCCCTTCTCTCCGGTGCAGAGCGCTCGGAAGTTCTCCGCCGTCCGCGGCACCACGGACGCGAACAGCTCTATCACGATCCTCCCCTCCATCTCGCCGCCGATGGTGACGTCCATGAAGACCCTCGGGTTTTTCACCTCCGCCGCCGCCGCCGGTGCCACGACATCGCCTCCGCCCTCCATTGCGCACGCCGGACCGCCGGAGATCAAACCCTAGGCCGAGTGGAGCGAGCTTGTGGAGTTGCGGCGGAAGTGGAGATGGTGGTGGTACTCGTCGGTTACCTCGGGAGAATAACGGCGAGAACCGCGTGCGGGTACGAGGGGTGGGCCGGCGCCGGCGGGGTGGTGTGGGGACTAGGGTAAAGGTTCGGTCCCCGGAGTTTTATTTTATTGGTAGGTGTGGGTTTATCGGGTCGTCGCTGAGAAGAGATCGTGGCTTTGCCGAGGACCGTGGGGGCGACCGCGAGCCCGGCCCGGTGCGACCGCTTTCGGTACGACTTATTGCAACAACAAAAAAAAATGAGAAAAGACTTTTTACAATCAAATACCATATACGTTGTATATTTATCGTAAAGAAATAGTACCACATCTTTAAAATACATAACTATCTTTAACAATTATAAAATAAAATCTAAAAGAAACTAGTAGTGTAGAAGTTTTTAAACTCTTTCTTCTTCTATGACATAATCTTGTACTGTTTTTAAAAAAACGCATAGGTACCAAACCATAGACTTCTAAAATACTAACTAGTGTTCTTTCATAATTTTAATTTGAGCCGCATACCAAGAATTCGTGCACGCGCATAACCATTAGAGTGATTCGTCAACATCGGTAAGAGTATCAATACATGTATTTCGGGAAGACGAACCGAACAATTTGGTTGACGTCGCTAGCGAGCCGAGAGTATGAATCACCATTGCCGAGGACGTAGCAGCTGGGATAGATTTTGCAAGAACAAACCTCTTCGTGACAACCATGAAAAACCATCCAAAATTAATCCGGCAAAGTAAGATCTGAAAGAATACCTAAAGAAATTTGATCTTCCAATACCACTATTGACGTCACGAAGGAAATCACATCGTTGAACGAAGGGACGAAGAACACTTATTGAAGAAGTTGATGTCTCCATTGACACGAAGGTCAAGAGGAAGACGTCCACTAAACCTGACACTAAATATTGTTGAAGAACTAATTTCTATTGAAAAACTACACCCACATATTAGGTTCCCAGACTATCTTGGCGCCGAGAAAGTTGGCTAGAGGAGGAGGGACGGATCGATGAAGGTTCTGAAGGAGATGGCGGCTAGGGTTACTATAGGAGGAGGTGGCGGCTAGGGTTTTTACGGGAGGAGGCGACTGATAAGAGAATTAATTGCACCTTTTTTTATTCTGTGATGTTGTAAGCAACAATAGTTACCCTCACGAGAAAAGATTTTATTTAATAACAACAGGAGAACCGCTATACTCATTGTGCTAGACAAAAAAAGGTATAAAGACCCGAAGTGTTCGGTTTATTGGAGAAAAACCATACAAAAACCTTTATATTACCAAGAGCAGCACGTACAAAGTGCCGAGAAGCCAACAATGACACAAGAAAAAATGCACACCACTAGAGCAAGCAACGCCATCATACATCATCCATCACGCTTACGATTGGATGACTTCATCGCAATAGCAACCAAGGTCACCCTAAAATTGTTGCATCGGTCACCTGCCACAAGCATGTTTGCTGGCTTCAACAACACCGGAGAGAGAAGACATGTCCAAAGGGAGGCGCTATATCCCTCTTGGTCTGTGAATAATACTCTTGCCACCAGCACCGCCAGCTAGGTCCCGCAAGACCTAGCACCAAAAACTCCACGATCATCACGCCACCGGCGGTGTCTGTCCAACCTCTCAACCGCAAACCAGGTGCTCTCACCAAAAGACCATGTTTTTGAAGCGATGCTTCCATCGAAGTAGCGAAGTCGGGAAGCACCAAATTCCCCGTTGCTCATGTCGGGAAGCATCGCCACCTCGTCGACCGCCACCCCACCGTCCATCCGTACCGATGCTCGCTTGAGCGTGGACCGCTTCATCGATGCGACGAGAGCCCCACGCCGCTATAGGGAGAAGGCCCACTATCAACAGCCACCGCACGGGCTTTGCACGATGGCATCCATCGACGATGATGGTAGGGGAGGAACCAGAGGAGGAGGCCTAGGGTTGGCGCATGTTGTGTCGCCCATGTCGTCTGACGGGGGTGACGAGGGGACCGAAGGGAATTCTTTCTCGTATGCGAAAAGACTTTGTAGTTTGTATTGTATAACTTTTTTTGAGATGGTGGTATTGTATAACATAGGTGAGGCATAGCTTGTTTTCCTTTTCACAGATGACATAACATGTAGTACTCCCTTTGTCTCCTAATATTAGGTTGTAGTTAAATTTGGTATCATGTGACACTTGGAGCATCATGCTTAAATATAAACTAAAATTTCTTATTTAAAAATATATTAGCATGAGAAACCAAGGGACAAGTTCCGCATTGATAATAATGATGGTATCAATTTGATCCATAGGATTTTTTTTCTCAAGCTGTATTCGGTTCTGCGGCGGGGCAGGACAGCACGGGAAACCCGCACTGCCTCTCGGACACTGTGATTTGGCCTCACGCTGTTTTTCCCAACCCTTTTGCGCTGCCACCACCACCTCCCCCGAATCTGGTCTCCGCACGTCCGGTCGCTGTCCCGTCACCTGGCGGAGGGGGCGCGCGCGCGGCGGGTGATGATGGCCCGACGCAGGACGTCGACGGCACACGGCGGTCGGCGGGCACTGCATCCATCCACTCCACGGCCGGGCCCCTCCCACCTGCACACCGCCACCCTCGGCGTAGTAGACCATCGTTGCGGTTGCGGATCAGCACTGCTCTGTTTTTTCGTTGGTTCTTGGACCGCGGAGCAGTATCCACCCGCCATGCGCCCGGGTACAGTCGTGCGTTGGTGCCGCCGTGTCCTGAAATTATTAATGGCAGGTTTTGCGTTTGTGGACCTGTATGTACGTATAGCGCTAGTGGAGAGTCAATGCGATAGTCGAGTGCAGTTATCGCGGTAGCCCGCCGGCCTTGGAACTCGGCGCGGTTTACGGTTCGCCAGGTCTAGCGTAAGTTTGAATGCGTAATCCGGTAGCTCGATTGATCTCAAGAGATTTCACGCAGATCTTGCCGAGAAGATGTAGGAGACATTTCGAGGTCTCGCTTGATTTGCAAGGTTATCAAAACACAGGAATAGGAATACCATAAGATTGGAGTGGTATGACCTATTGAATCATTAAAAAATAGAAAACTATAGAAATTTGGGTCAAGTATGTGTTTGAATTACGGTAAAATTAAATGATTCTAACGTGAGGTTGGAGTGGATAGAAATTTTCGTACAAAATAGAGGACAATGAAATTCTTTGAAGGAATTTCTAAGGATTGTAATCCTTTAAACCAAACAATCAACGTAGAAATATTTTTTAAGGAACAAAATCATTTACAAATCCTTTAAAATTCATTTGAATCAAACGAGCCCTTCAAAAAAGATTCAAGGGTCGACGCTCCAAACCAGCTGCCTCCTCTCCTGTCGGCCCCCTCCCATTGCCTCGCCCATGGCCTCCACAGCCTTCGCCGCTTCCCCCGTTGCCGCAGCCGCCCCTCTGAAGGGTTCGCAGCATAGAAAACAAAAAAAATTCCTACGATGAGAACTATACGCCATGATCTATCTACTAGATACAAGCAACAGGTGAATATACATCCATAGAGAACTTATCCTCAAAGACAAAAAAGTTTTGTTAACGAGTAGGAACTCATGGATGATGTAGTCGTACGCTTGCCGATCTCAAAATCGTGTGGAAGTCCTAGCGCCGCAAACTAGCAGGGCATCCGTACTCGCACACACGTTCAGGCCACCGAACAACCTCCGCCTCCTCGCTCCAGCGATGCAGCGGAAGCAGCAACTCCTTTCAGATGAAATGCCACCGGGAACATGTATCTCGCTAATCCGAGATCATGAGGGAATAATTCTAGAGAAGGAGAGAGATCATTCACGAGGAGGTGTGATTCTGTGATCGTGAGAATCTTTGATTCTAGAGCGGGAGGTGAGATCCTTCACGACGAGGAATAATTCTACGATGAATTTTATGATCGTGAGAATCTTTAATGCTAGTAACTAAATCCCTTTGTCTCGCGATATATTACATGTCCGAGATTCGATCATCGGTATCTCCATACCTAGTTTGATTTCGTTACCGACATGTACTCTTTTCTCGTTCTTATGATATAACATTCTAGTGATCTCATCACTTGCTTGCAAGCTAACCAATGTGATATCACCGAGAGGGCCTAGAGAATATCTATCCGTCATCGGGATGAACAAATCCCACTCTTGATCCACGAGCTTCTACATAACACTTTTGTAGCACTGAACCCACCTTTATAATCACCCTTTCACGATGTGACGTTTGATGTTATCAAGATACTCTTCCAGTGTTAGTGATTAACATGATCTCATGGTGTAAGGACTAGGATTACTTTGTTAGATGTTATAGCAATATAAACACAATGACTTTGATCATAATGCTATACTTCGGATGAATGTTCATCACATCATTCCACTAATATTGTGACCTTGTTATTAACAACATCCAATGTCCATGATCAGGAAACATTGATCATCTTGTTAATCAACGAGCTAGTTTATAAGAGAGGCATAACTAGGAACTTTTCTTTTGTTTATTAAACACACATGTATTAACTTTTCCAAATTAATACAATTATAGCATGCAAAATAAATATCTATCATATACTTGGAATATGTATAATAACAACTTTATTATTGCCTCTCAGGACAAATTCCCTTCAGTCTCCCACCTACACTAGAGACAATAATCTAGTTACATGGTGATAAATCTAACACCCATGAAGTTCTGGTGTTGATCATGTTTTGCTCTAGGGAGAGTTTTAGTCAACGGATCTGCTACATTGAGATCCGTATGTACTTTACAAATCTTTATATCTCCATCCTTGACATGCTCACGGATGGAGTGAAACCGGCGCTTAATATGTTTGGAATTATTGTGAGACCTTGGTTCCTTTGCGTTGGATATGGCTTCATTGTTGTCATAATAGATCACCATTGGATCCAACGCACTAGGAACCACACCCAGTTCGGTAATAAACTCCTTCATCCAAACCGCTTCCTGTGCTGCTTCTGAAACAACAATATATTCCGCCTCCGTTGTTAACCTTGTTACCACGGGTTGTTTGAAGCTCCTCCAACTAACTGCTACTCCGTTCATGAGAAATACGTATCTGGATTGAGACTTAGAGTCGTCCGGATCAGTGTCAAAGCTAGCGTCGACATAACAATTAGCGACTAGCTCTTCTTCACCTCCGTATACAAAACATTTCCTTAGTTCTTCTCAAGTACTTAAGGATATTCTTGACCGCTATCTAGTGTTCCAAACCTGGATCAGATTGGTACCAACTAGTCAAACTAATAGCATATGCCACATCCGGTCTTGTACATAGCATGGCGTACATTATAGAGCCTGTGGCTGAAGCATAGGGGATCTTATCCATTATCTCTCTTTATTCCGCCGTAGCCGGACTTTGAGTCTTACTCATTGTCTTGCTTTGCAACATAGGTAAGAACCCCTTCTTACTTTCATCCATTTTAAACTTCTTTAAAATCTTATCAAGGTATGTACTTTGCGATAGCCCAACTAGGCGTCTTGATCTATCTCTATAGATCTTTATGCCTAATATATATGACCCTTCACCAAGGTCTTTCATAGAAAATTTGCTGTTTAGATAATTTTTAACACGGTTTAAAAGATCTATATCATTTCCAATCAATAATATGTCATCTACATATAATATAAGAAATGCCACATTGTTCCCACTCACTTTCTTGTAAATACAATCCTCTCCATAAGTTTGGACAAATCCAAACTCTTTGATCACCTCATCAAAGCGGAGATTCCAACTCCGTGATGCTTGCTTCAGTCCATAGATGGATCGCTGAAGCTTGCACACCTTGTTAGCATACTTAGGATCGACAAAACCCTTTGGTTATATTATATACAACTCTTTTTCAATGTTACCATGGAGGAACGCAGTTTTGACATCCATCTGCCATATTTCATAATCGAAATATGCAGCAATTGCTAACATAATCCTAACTGATTTTAGCATCGCTACAGGACAGAATGTATCATCGTAGTCAACTCCTTGAATTTGTCGAAACCTTTTTGCGACAAGTCGAGCTTTATAGACGGTTACATTACCATTAGCATCAGTTTTTCATTTGAAAATCCATTTATTCTCAACGGCCTTTCGGTCATGAGGTAAGTCCACCAAGGTCTAAACCGGGTTTGCATACATGGATTTCATCTCGGATTTCATGGCTTCTAGCCATTTGTTGGAATCTGGACTCATCATCGCTTCTTCATACGTCACAGGGTCATCTATTTCATCAACCATGAAATTTACAACAGGATTCCCGTACAGTTCAGGAGCTACACATGTCCTGCTTGACCTGCGAGGTTCAGCAGTGTCCTCTTTTGGAGTTTCATGATCATTATCATTAGTTCCTTCTTCATTTGGTGAAGTCAACTCCGGAACGACTTCCGGTGCTGCGCCACTCGCTATTTCATGAAGAGAAGGTTCAATAACCTCTTCGTGTTCTATCTTTCGACCACTCACACCTTTCGCGAGAAACTCTTTCTCTAGAAAGGATCCATTTTTGGCAACAAAAACCTTGCCCTCAGATCTGTGATAGAAGGAATACCCAATTGTTTCTTTAGGGTATCCTATGAAGACGCATTTTTCCACTTTGGGTTCGAGTTTATCCGGTTGAAGTTTCTTCACATAAACATCACATCCCCAAACTTTAAGAAATGACAGCTTAGGTTTGTTTCCAAACCATAATTCATACGGTGTCGTTCCAACGGATTTAGACGGTGCCCGATTTAAACTGAATGCAACGGTTTCCAATGCATAACCCCAAAATGGCAGTCGCAAGTCAGTTAGAGACATCATAGATCGAACCATATCTAATAGAGTATGATTACGATGTTCCGATATACCATTACATTGTGGTGTTCCGGCAGGCGTGAGTTGTGAAACTATTCCACACTCTTTCATGTGTGTGCCAAACTCATAACTTAGATACTCACCTCCACGGTCGGATCGCAGAAAATTTGATCTTTCTATTACGATGATTTTCCACTTCATTCTAAAATTCCTTGAACTTTTCAAAGGTTCCAGACTTATGTTTCATCAAATAGATATACCCATATCTCAAATCATCCGTGAAAGTAACAAAATAACGATATCCAACTCGGGCCGACACACTCATTGGACCGCATACATCAGTATGTATGATTTCCAATAAATCTGTCGCCCGTTCCATTGAACCGGAAAACCGCGTTCTAGTCATCTTGCCCATAAGTCATGGCTCACATGTATCAAATGATTCCAAAAGTCCATCATAATGGAGTTTCTTCATGCGTTTAACACCAATATTACCTAGATGGCAGTGCCACATATATGTAGATATATCATTATTAAGTTTAATTCTTTTAGCATTAACATTATGGATGTGCGTATGAGTATTATCGAGATTCAACAGAAATAAACCATTCATCACGGGTGCATGACCATAAAAGATATTATCTATATAAATTGAACAACCATTGTTTTCGGATTTAAACCAATAACCACATCGCATCAAACAAGATCCAGATATAATGTTCATGCTCAGTGCAGGCACCAAATAAAAATTATTTAGGTTTATAACTAATCCATATGGTAGGTGGAGAGGCAGCGTTCCGACGGCGATCACATCAACTCTTGATCCATTGCCGACACACATCTTGACCTCACCCCTTGCTAGCGGTCGCTTGTTCCGCAGCCCCTGATTCGAGTTACATATGTTAGCAACCGATCCGGTATCAAATACCCAGGTGCTACTGAGAGTACTAGTCAAGTACACATCAATAACATGTATATCATATATACCTTTGTTTGCCTTGCCGGCTTTCTTGTCCGCCAAAAACTTGGGGCAGTTGCGCTTCCAATGGCCAATCCCCTTACAATAGTAGCACTCGGTATCAGACTTAGGGCCAGCCTGGGATTTCTTTTCAGGCGCAACAACAGATTTTCCTCTCTTCTTTCCCTTCTGTTTACCCTTCTTGTCTTTCTTGAAATCGGTGGTCCTATTGACCATCAACACTTGATGTTCTTTCCTAATCTCCACTACTGCAGTCTTAAGCATTGACAGAAGCTCGGGGAGAGTCTTCTTCATGCCCTGCATGTTATAGTTCATCATGAAGCTCTTGTAGCTAGGTGGCAGAGATTGGAGAACACGATGTATGCCTAAATCAATGGAAATCGTTATTCCCAAGGACACAAGCTTATCGGCGTACCCAGACATTTTGAGTATGTGCTCACTTACGAAGCTGTTCTCTTCCATAATGCAGCTAAAGAACTTTTATGAAGCATTATAACTCTCTACGGCAGCATGGGTATCAAAAATCATTTTTAATTCACCCATGGTATCAAAGGCATTGCCATTTTCAAAACGCTTTCGAAGTTCTGGCTCTAGCCCATACAGTATGCCGGAATGAACTAAGTTGTGATACTCTTGACGAGTCACATAGACATTCTTTTCCTCGTCGGGGGCGTCAGGAGCTAGTGGGGGGCCTAGCGGTGCTTCTAGCACATGTTGCTTTTGTGCAGCAGAGAGGAGAATCCTCAAATTCATAGCCCAGTTGGTGAAGTTGCTACCATTCACAACAAGTTTCTCTTTCTCCATGAACACATTTTAATTAAAAGCAGGTGGTGCCATCTACAATAAAATTTGTAAAGTTTATTTAGACTAAGTTTATGATAGATTGAGTTCAACTAAACTCCCACTCAAAAACAAAATCTCTCGTGTCTTTTTGATGATTACATGAACCAAATCCACTACACCAAGTCCGATTATCACGTGAGTCAGTGTAGCTTCAAAGGCGAGCATCTATATGGGCATCATATCAACTATAGGACATATGCTTAACCTTTCGGTCCGTGTTCCGAGGCCATGTATGTACATGCTAGGCTCGCCAAGTAAGAACCTTAGTACTCGCGTGTGTAAAACTGTCTTACACCCAAAATATGATCGTGGATTCAAGTACACCCGATCATCACGTGATGTCTTGAAACGGCGAAACATAAACGGTGCATAAGTAAGGAAGAACACATTTTTATCTTGATATTTAAATGAGGGATCATCTTATAACGCAAGCCAAACTAGCAATATAAGATGCGAACATCATATGTGTAAAGTGAAATGATATGGTTCTTGCATTTGATCACTATCATATGCATCGTGGTATGATCTCTATCATTCCTTTGTGTGTAAGGCCAAGGTCTATGGAACTTACACGTTAAGTGTGTTGTAAGTGTATCAACAATACATCAACTCACAACAATACCATATCGTGACACAAGCCCAACAACAATCTAAACTAGACGCCTCTAATTTATCAATTGCAAGTTTTACGTGGCTTAGGGCTTTCGAAGATAGAACTGTTCTTACCTACGAACATGGAACCACAACGATGATAACCAAATTATTAGCAACTCGTTGTAAATCAGATATTGACTATAGTAGGAGAGACAGACACCTGCCAGCCACTTATGCAAAACTAGTTGCATGTGAGTCGTGGAACCGGTCTCATGTGTGATGACATGCAAGGTTGGTCCGGGTCGCTTCATCCCACTATGCCACCAATATCGAAAGTACATATAAGAAGCAATAACATGATCATCACCGCCCACATACTCTTATGTGTTCTACCCGTGCAAAGCACCTACGCATAGATCAGGCTCTGATACCACTGAAGGTTTCGCAACATAGAAAACAAAAAATTTCCTACGATGAGAACTATACACCAAGATCTATCTACTATATACAAGCAACGGGTGGATATACATCCATGGAGAACTTACCCTCGACGACAACAAAGTTTTATTACCGAGTAGGAACTCGTGGATGATGTAGTCGTACGCTTGCCGATCTCAAGATCGTGTGGAAGTCCTAGCGCCGCAAACCAGCAGCGCATCCGCACTCGCACACACGTTCAGGCCACCGAACAACCTCCGCCTCCTCGCTCCAGCGATGCAGCGGAAGCAGCAACTCCTTCCAGACGAAATGCCACCGGGAACATGTATCTCGCTAATCCGAGAACATGGGGGAATATTTTTAGAGGGGGAGAGATATCCTTCACGAGGAGGTGTGAGGAAGAAGGGTGAGAGGGGTGGCCTTTTATAGGAGGAGGGGGGTACCCTTCCCCATGTACGATGCCCCATGGGGGGTGACCCCTTACCTCCCCCATTCGTGTGGTGGTAACCCCCTTCACATAAAAGTGTCCCTTAATATTCCTCTTTAAAGTCTTTACTTTAAATGCATTAAATTTCTGCAAATTTAATGCTCTTCTCATTTAATAAAACTCTTTTATTAAATTTATTCATAATTTTGTTAATTACTTTAATTAAAAAACATTCACATAAAACCCCCTGCAACATTTCAATATTACATGCAGAACCAGTTTCAGCAATTTCACCCGAAACAGTTTCGGTGTCTATTGAAATAATTCCAACGCTTTGCAATTCATTCGTCTGAAACATATTTGCTCCAAATGGTGTTGGTGTTCCTTAAGTGTGTCACCCTACGGTTCGTGAATAATGCAGACATGATCGAGACCCCTCTCAGCTCAATAATCAGAAGCGGGACCTGTAGATGCATACTGACTCCTACACATTCTACGATGACTTCTGTAACCGTGAGAACCTTTAACGCTAGTAACTAAATCCCTTTGTCTCGCGATATATTACATGTCCGAGATTCGATCATCGGTATCTCCATACCTAGTTTGATCTCATTACCGACATGTACTCTTTTCTCGTTCCCGTGATATAACATTCTAGTGATCTCATCACTTGCTTGCAAGCTAACCAATGTGATATCACCGAGAGGGCCCAGAGAATATCTATCCGTCATCGGGATGGACAAATCCCACTCTTGATCCATGAGCTTCTACATAACACTTTTGTAGCACTGAACCCACATTTATAATCACCCTTTCACGGTGTGACGTTTGATGTTATCAAGATACTCTTCCAGTGTTAGTGATTAACATGATCTCATGGTCTAAGGACTAGGATTGCTTTGTTAGATGTTATAGCAATATAAACACAATGACTTTGATCATAATGCTATACTTTGGATGAATGTTCATCACATCATTCCACTAATGTCGTGACCTCGTTATTAACAACATCCAATGTCCATGATCGGGAAACCTTGATCATCTTATTAATCAACGAGCTAGTTTATAAGAGAGGCATAACTAGGAACTTTCCTTTTGTTTTTTAAAAACACATGTATTAACGTTTCCAAATTAATACAATTATAGCATGCAAAATAAACATCTATCATATACTTGGAATATGTATAATAATAACTTTATTATTGCCTCTCAGGACATATTCCCTTCAGTCTCCCACCTGCACTAGAGACAATAATCTAGTTACATGGTGATAAATCTAACACCCATGGAGTTCTGGTGTTGATCATGTTTTGCTCTAGGGAGAGTTTTAGTCAACGGATCTGCTACATTGAGATCCGTATGTACTTTACAAATCTTTATATCTCCATCCTTGACATGCTCACGGATGGAGTGAAACCGGCGCTTAATATGTTTGGAATTCTTGTGAGACCTTGGTTCCTTTGCGTTGGATATGGCTCCATTGTTGTCACAATAGATTACCATTGGATCCAATGCACTAGGAACCACACCTAGTTCGGTAATGAACTCCTTCATCCAAACCGCTTCCTGTGCTGCTTCTGAAACAACAATATATTCCGCCTCCGTTGTTAACCTTGTTACCACGGGTTGTTTGGAGCTCCTCCAACTAACTGCTACTCCGTTCATATGAAATATATGAAATACGTATCCGGATTGAGACTTAGAGTCATCCGGATCAGTGTCAAAGCTAGCATCGACATAACAATTAGCGACCAGCTCTTCTTCACCTCCGTATACAAGAAACATTTCCTTAGTTCTTCTCAAGTACTTAAGGATATTCTTGACCGCTATCCAGTGTTCCAAACCTAGATCAGATTGGTACCAACTAGTCAAACTAATAGCATGTGCCACATCCGGTCTTGTACATAGCATGGCGTATATTATAGATCCTATGGCTGAAGAATAGGGGATCTTATCCATTATCTCTTTATTCCGCCGTAGCCGGACTTTGAGTCTTACTCAATGTCTTGCCTTTCACCATAGGTAAGAACCCCTTCTTACTTTCGTCCGTTTTAAACTTCTTTAAAATCTTATCAAGGTATGTACTTTGCGATAGCCCTACTAGGCGTCTTGATCTATCTCTATAGATCTTTATGCCTAATATATATGACCGTTCACCAAGGTCTTTCATAGAAAATTTGCTGTTTAGATAACTTTTAACACTGTTTAAAAGATCTATATCATTTCCAATCAATAATATGTCATCCACATATAATATAAGAAATGCCACATTGCTCCCACTCACTTTCTTGTAAATACAAGCCTCTCCATAAGTTTGGACAAATCCAAACTCTTTGATCACCTCATCAAAGCGGAGATTCCAACTCCGTGATGCTTGCTTCGGTCCATAGATGGATCACTGAAGCTTGCACACCTTGTTAGCATACTTAGGATCGACAAAACCCTTTGGTTGTATTATATACAACTCTTTTTCAATGTTACCATTGAGGAACGCAGTTTTGACATCCATCTGCCATATTTCATAATCGAAATATGCACAATTGCTAACATAGTCCTAACTGATTTTAGCATCTCCACGGGAGAGAATGTATCATCGTAGTCAACTCCTTCAATTTGTCGAAACCTTTTTGTGACAAGTCGAGCTTTATAGACGGTTACATTACCATTAGCATCAGTTTTGTTTTGAAAATCCATTTATTCTCAATGGCCTTTCGGTCATGAGGTAAGTCCACCAAGGTCCAAACCTGGTTTTCATACATGGATTTCATCTCGGATTTCATGGCTTCTAGCCATTTGTTGGAATCTGGACTCATCATCACTTCTTAATACGTCACAGGGTCATCTATTTCATCAACCATGAAATTTACAACATGATTCCCGTACAGTTTAGGAGCTGCACGTGTCCTGCTTGACCTGCGAGGTTCAGTAGTGTCCTCTTTTGGAGTTTCATGATCATTATCATTAGTTCCTTCTTCATTTGGTGAAGTCAACTCCGGAACGACTTCCGGTGCTGCGCCACTCGCCATTTCATGAAGAGAAGGTTCAATAACCTCTTCAAGTTCTACCTTTCGACCACTCACACCTTTCGCGAGAAACTCTTTCTCTAGAAAGGATCCATTCCTGGCAACGAAAACCTTGCCCTCGGATCTGTGATAGAAGGAATACCCAATTGTTTCTTTAGGGTATCCTATGAAGATGCATTTTTCCATTTTGGGTTCGAGTTTATCCGGTTGAAGTTTCTTCACATAAACATCGCATCCCCAAACTTTAAGAAATGACAGCTTAGGTTTGTTTCTAAACCATCATTCATACGGTGTCATTTCAACGGATTTAGACGGTGCCTGATTTAAAGTGAATGTTGCGGTTTCCAGTGCATAATCCCAAAATGATAGTGGCAAGTCAGTTAGAGACATCATAGATCGAACCATATCTGATAGAGTACGATTACGATGTTCTGACATACCATTACATTGTGGTGTTCCGGCAGGCGTGAGTTGTGAAACTATTCCACACTCTTTCATGTGTGTGCTAAACTCATAACTTAGATACTCACCTCCATGGTCGGACCGCAGAAATTTGATCTTTCTATTACGATGATTTTCCACTTCATTCTGAAATTCCTTGAACTTTTCAAAGGTTTCAGAGTTATGTTTCATCAAATAGATATACCCGTATCTACTCAAATCATCCGTGAAAGTAACAAAATAACGATATCCACCTCGGGCCGACACACTCATTGGACCTCATACATAAGTATATATGATTTCCAATAAATCTATCGCCCGTTCCATTGAACCGAAAAACCGCGTTCTAGTCATCTTGCCCATAAGTCATGGCTCACATGTATCAAATGATTCAAAATCAAATGATTCCAAAAGTCCATCAGAATGGAGTTTCTTCATGCGTTTAACACCACTATGACCTAGACGGCAGTGCCACATATATGTAGATATGTCATTATTAAGTTTCATTCTTTTAGCATTAACATTATGGATGTGCGTATGAGTATTATCGAGATTCAACAGAAATAAACCATTCATCACGGGTGCATGACCATAAAAGATATTATCTATATAAATCGAACAACCATTGTTTTCGGATTTAAACGAATAACCACATCGCATCAAACAAGATCTAGATATAATGTTCATGCTCAGTGCAGGCACCAAATAACAATTATTTAGGTTTATAACTAATCCCGATGGTAGGTGGAGAGGCAGCGTTCCGATTGCGATCACATCAACTCTTGATCCATTGCCGACATGCATCTTGACCTCACCCCTTGCTAGCGATCGCTTGTTCCGCAGCCCCTGATTCGAGTTACATATGTTAGCAACCGATCCGGTATCAAATACCCAGGTGCTACTGCGAGTACTAGTCAAGTACACATCAATAACATGTATATCATATATACCTTTGTTTGCCTTGCCGGCTCTCTTGTCCGCCAAAAACTTGGGGCAGTTGCGCTTCCAATGGCCAGTCCCCTTACAATAGTAGCACTTGGTATCAGACTTAGGCCTAGCCCGGGATTTCTTTTCAGGCACAGCAACAGATTTTCCACCCTTCTTTCCCTTATGTTTACCCTTCTTGTCTTTCTCGAAACTGGTGGTCCTATTGACCATCAACACTTGATGTTCTTTCCTAATCTCCACTAGTGTAGTCTTAAGCATTGACAAAAGTTCGGGGAGAGTCTTCTTCATGCCCTTCATGTTGTAGTTCATCACGAAGCTCTTGTAGCTAAGTGGCAGAGATTGGAGAACACGATGTATGCCTAAATCAATGGGAATCGTTATTCCCAATGACACAAGCTTATCAGTGTACCCATACATTTTGAGTATGTGCTCAGTTACGAAGCTGTTCTCTTCCATCATGCATCTAAAGAACTTTTCTGAAGCATTATAACTCTCTACGACAACATGGGTATCGAAAATCATTTTCAATTCACCCATGGTATCAAAGGCATTGACATTTTCGAAACGCTTTCGAAGTTCTGGCTCTAGCCCATATAGTATGCCGGAATGAACTAAGTTGTGATCCTCCTGACGAGTCACATAGACATTCTTTTCCTCGTCAGGGTCGTCAGGAGCTGGTGGGGGGCCTAGCGGTGCTTCTAGCACATGTTGCTTTTGTGCAGTAGAGAGGAGAATCCTTAAATTCATAGCCCAGTTGGTGAAGTTGCTACCATTCGTAGCAAGTTTCTCTTTCTCCATGAACACATTGAAATTAAAAGCAGGTGGTGCCATCTACAACAGAATTTGTAAAGTTTATTTAGACTAAGTTTATGATAGATTGAGTTCAACTAAACTCTCACTCAAAAACAACATCCCTCGTGTCTTTTTGGTGATTACATGAACCAAATCCACTACACCAAGTCGGATTATCACGTGAGTCGGTGTAGCTTCAAAGGCGAGCATCTATATGGGCATCATATCAACTATAGTACGCATGCTTAACCTTTCGGCCCGTGTTCCGAGGCCATGTCTGTACATGCTAGGCTCGGCAAGTAAGAACCTTAGTACTCGCGTGTGTAAAACTGTCTTACACCCAAAATATGATCGTGGATTCAAGTACACCCGATCATCACGTGATGTCTTGAAACGGCGAAACATAAACTATGCGTACTTAAGGAAGAACACATTTTTTTCTTGATATTTAAATGAGGGATCATCTTATAACGCTACTCAAATGCCAAACTAACAATATAAGATGCGAACATCATATGTGTAAAGTGAAATGATATGGTTCTTGCATTTGATCACTATCATATGCATCGTGGTATGATCTCTATCATTCCTTTGTGTGTAAGGCCAAGGTCTATGGAACTTACACGTTAAGTGTGTTGTAAGTGTATCAACTATACATCAACTCACAACAATACCATATCATGACACAAGCCCAACAACGATCTAAACTAGACGCCTCTAATTTATCAATTGTAAGTTTTACGTGGCTTAGGGCTTTCGAAGATAGAACCGTTCTTACCTACAAACATGGAACCACAAAGATGATAACCAAATTATTAGCAACTTGTTGTAAATCAGATATTGACTATAGTAGGAGAGACAGACACCTGCCAGCCACTTATGCAAAACTAGTTGCATGTGAGTCGTGGAACTGGTCTCATGTGCGATGACATGTAAGGTTGGTCCGGGCCGATTCATCCAACTATGCCACCAATATCCAAAGTACATATAAGAAGCAATAACATGATCATCACCGCCCACATACTCTTATGTGTTCTACCCGTGCAAAGCACCTACGCATAGATCAGGCTCTGATACCACTGAAGGTTTCGCAGCATAGAAAACGAAAATTTTCCTATGATGAGAACTATACACCAAAATCTATCTACTAGATACAAGAAACGGGTGGATATACATCCATGGAGAACTTACCCTCGACGACAACAAAGTTTTGTTAACGAGTAGGAACTCGTGGATGATGTAGTCGTACACTTGCCGATCTCAAGATCATGTGGAAGCCCTAGCGCCGCAAACCAGCAGCGCATCCGCACTCGCACACATGTTCAGGCCACCGAACAACCTCCTCCTCCTCGCTCTAGCGATGCAGCAGAAGAAGTAACTCTTCTAGATGAAATGCCACCGGGAACATGTATCTCGCTAATCCGAGACCATGGGGGAATAATTCTAGAGGGGGAGAGAGATCCTTCACGAGGAGGTGTGAGGAAGAAGGGTGAGAGGGGTGGCCTTTTATAGGAGGAGGGGGGTACCCCTCCCCATGTCTGGTGCCCCATGGGGGTGACCCCTCACCCCCCCATTCATGTGGTGGTAACCCCCTCCACATAAAAGTGTCCCTTAACATTCCTCTTTAAAGTCTTTACTTTAAATGCATTAAATTTCTCCAAATTTAATGCTCTTCTCATTTAATAAAACTCTTTTATTAAATTTATTTAGAATTTTGTTAATTACTTTAATTAACAAACATTCACATAAAACCCCCTGCAGCATTTCAATATTACATGCAGAACCAGTTTCAGTAATTTCACCCGAAATAGTTTTGGTGTCTATTGAAATAATTCCAGCGCTTTGCAATTCATTCATCTGAAACACATTTGCTCCAAATGGTGTTGGTGTCCCTTAAGTGTGTCACCCTACGGTTCGTGAATAATGCAGACATGATCA